>VMDO01006354.1:0-101387 GCA_007922755.1 Pedetes capensis
CACTAGACGTCTCCAGCACCACAATTCAAAAGCATCAATTCTTTTTCTGTCTCTCTTGTTCAATGTCCAGCTTTCACAACCATATGATGCCACTGAAAATACCATGGCATGAGTCAGATGCACCTTCGTCTTCAATGTGACATCTTTGCTTTTCAATACTCTAAAGAGATCTTTTGCCACAGCTTTTCCTAGAGCAATGAGTCTTTTGATTTCTTGACTGCTGCTTCCACGGGTGTTGATTATAGAGCCAAGCAAAGCAAAATCTTGGACAACCTCAATCTTTTCTCCATTTATTGTGAAGTTGCGTGTTAACCCAGTTGTAAGGATTTTTGTTTTGTTGATGTTTAGTCGTAACCCATATTGAAGGCTATGATCTTTGATCTTCATCAGTAAATGTTTTAAATCTTCTTCACTATCAGAAAGCAAAGTGGTGTCATCTGCATAACGCAGGTCGTTAAAGAGTCTTCCTCCAATCTTGATGCCACATTCTTCCTCATAAAATCCAGCTTCTCGGATTATTTGCTCAGCATATAAATTGAAGAGATTGGGTGAAAGTATACAGCCCTGACACACTCTGTCTCCCAATCTAAACTATCACTGTTTCTATCTATTCAATGTGAGTTCTAAACACCTAATCGAGGCTTCCCTTTACTCTGGGACAGAAGGCGTGTGTTATCTGTCGGCCATCTTCATCATAGACCACTGTTGAGTATAGAACCAAGTAAAACAAAATCTTGAGCAACCTCAATCTGTTCCCTATTTATCATCAAGTTGTGTTCTGACTCCATTGTAAGGATTTTTGTTTTCTTTATGTTGAAGTACATTCCATACTAATGGGTGTGTTCTTAGATTTTCATCAGTGAATGTTACAAATCCTCTTCATTTTCATCAAGCAAAGTTTTGTCATGTGCATAATACAGGTTGTTAATGAGTCTTCCTTCAGTCATGATGCCATGTTCTTCTCCCTAAAGTCCAGCTTCTTGGATTGTGTTCTCAGCATAGAGATTGAAGAGGTATGGTAAAAGGATACAGTCCTGATTCAAACCTTTCCTGACTTTAAGACAGGCAGTGTTTGCTGGTTTTGTTCAAATGACTACCTTCTGGTCCATGCACAGATTCCTCATAACTACAATTAAGTGCTCTGCTATTCCCATTTTTCATAATGTTATCCATAATTTGTTATGATCCATAGTCAAATGCCTTTGCATAGTCAATAAAATATAGACACCTTTCTGATATTCTCTGCTTTCAGCCAATGTCCATCTCACATCAACCATGATGTCCCTGTTATCAACAATGATGTCCCTGGTTCCATACACTGTTCTAAATCTGGTTTGATTTTCCAGCAGTTCTCTGTTAAAATACTGTTGCAGTTGCTTTTGAATGATGTTTAGCAATATTTATCTTGTGTGAGATTTTAATGATATCTTTGGATAATTTCCACATTTGTTTAGATCTCCTTTCTTGGAAACAGGCAAAAACATGGATTTCTTCCTACAGTTGGCCAAGTAGGTATTTTCCAAATCTCTTCCCATAAACAAGTGAGCACCTCCCATGCTGCATCTGTTTGTTGAAACAGCTCCACTGGTATTCTGTCAATTCCTGGAGCCTTCTGTTTGCCACTTTCTTCAAGGTAGCTTCCACTTCTCCCTTCAGTACTATTGTTTCCTGATCTTATGCAACCTTTTGAAATGATTTATCATCTACCAACTTCTTTGTACAATGTCTGTCAGTTTGCCATATTGCAGGGCTTGTTTCTTACTCTTATGTCTATGTCAATTACTCAGTGTCTATGTCACTGATATTTGATACCAGTAGGGTCACCCATGGTCAGCTGAGCTTCCAGAGTAAAGCAGACTAGGGAGAAGGATGTGGCAATTCACATTCAAAACAATTGTCCACTGAAAAGCCCATGATTAGCAATGAAGCACTGTCAAATATAGTGCCAAAAAATGAGCCTCCCAGGTTGGAAGGCACTCAAAAGTTGACTAGGGAAGAGTTTCATCCTCAATGTAGAGTCAACCTTATTCATATAAAGAAGTACAAAATGATATATTCCAGGAGTTCTTGAAAAGGCTAATGCCTGGGAATAGTTTTCAATATTTATGTAACTATTCCTGTCTTCTAATGGAGGTGTTCCTGAGAATTTTATATATAGTAATATGCGTTTTAAGTATACACTTACACGTACATTTATATTATATTGACATTTTATTATTGGGTTTCTTTGAAATATAACTTACATACAATAAACTCCAGCAATATTAAATATATAACTCAATGAATTTCATAAATATATAGTCTGGTAACCACCAAAAAATCGTGAATGAACTTAGCTATTACCTCAAAAAGTTCCCTAATGCATCTTTCCTATCAATATCTTCCCCCTCCTCTGGTCAGCAAAACCTGATCTGGTCTCTGCCATTTATGTCTTACCAAAATGTTTATCATTTTATGACTTACAACTTTTTTCAACAGATAGTATATAATGTCTATAATGTGGTCAAAAATAAGTTCATATCAGGAAGAATTTGATGTAACATATTTAAAGTTTTGACTTCAGCTTAAAGGCAGTAAGGAATAGCCAATGCTTAATAAGCAAGATCTTGCTACAGTTTGTATTTCCAAATCTTCCAGAGGCAATAACAGAACTTATTGGAGAAGTATGAGGCTAAAGATAGGAAGAACTGTTAGAAGATTGCTGGTACAGTTCAGGTGAGGAATGATAAACCTGAACCAAGCCAATATTGGGAGGAGTGGAAGGTGGGTACAGAGATAAGAGACATTTATCAGGCAGTTCTAAATCAAAATTGGAGAGTGACTGGAGGTCAAAGGTAGAAATATGAACAGCAATGAAGAATTATATTTGGGACCTTAGGTTTGAAAATTGAACAGATAATTAAGATTTAAACCCCAGAAGTAAACAGAGTACCAGTGTTGAAGTATAAAAGAAAGACAATGGAGTTAAGCTTTGATCATTCATAGAGTGAAGTATCTGAAATATTCAGGCAAAAAGTCTAATCATTTCAAAGACCAAGAAAAATGTCTAGATGGAGATGACTGATTTGGAAGCAGAAGTATATATTGAAATCCAAATGATCTGCAGTCCAATTCTGCCAACAAAGTTTGAACAAAACAATCTCCTCCCTTGCATTTTTCCTTGAATTTAGAAATATTCTTTTGTAATACCTATACCCTTCTTTCTATCCCTGCATGAACTTGTTTTTTTCAAGCTCTATTATTTCAGAAATATAGAACTATAATAGCTTTTTACCATAAGTTATCCATTTAACACAGCTTAAACATTGTGGTCACAAGTTTTTCCTGCTTTTCTGTTTGCCTAAGTGAATTTTCTTCCATTACTTATAAAGTGGTGATCTGCCATAAAACATCCAGTTCTAAAGAAACTTTTCATTCAGTCCTTGTTCTATTTTGACACACAACCACACACAATTCAACTGTCTTTGAACTTCTATGACATTTTAAAAATATTGTTTATTTTGTACAACTTACTCTTTTATCACTAGTTATATGTTTATTTCCTTAATTTTCTGTATTATATTATAAAGTTCTCAAGGATATAATTTGGTCCTTCTCTACCATATTTTCCAGTGAAGTACACAAACACTGCTTTATATTTAGGAGACACTTAGGAATATTCATCAATAATTATTAACAGAAATGTTTTATACAGTCTATATTAAATATAACAGGACCTAATACATTTCCCTGACAATATCAATTATGTTTTTAAGTGATTAATGACATCTATAAAACTTTGAAATGAAAACAACTTGGATAGCTATCAATGGGGGAAATGAGTATTCTAACTTCTGAATATTTGTTAAAAACAAAAAAACTACAGAAAATATAATGCATAGGCCCATAAAAATGACTTCTAAGTAAGTTTTGGATCATTATATACTCAAATTACATAGTGGAAACTAGGATTATCAGCTTTACCATTCAGTGACTAATTTTTAAACCCTTATTGATTTAACCATTATGGGAAATTGCACTTTGAAAAATTTATTTTATATATAGTAAGTTAGAATGTGGATAACTTGGACTATAAAAATAGTTCTCTCATTTCTAAAATGTCAATGTCAAACTGAAGATAACTGTCCTCTGAAAATTTCTGATTCAAAATGCAATTAGCACCAGAAAAAGAAATAAAAATAGCTGTTTTCAGATGCTTTTGAGACAGTCCAGAATAATTCTCAAACTTTTAAGTATATTATGCTAAAAATCATTTTGTTTATGAAAGTTAACTATTCTTGGCAGCTAAAAATATGTGTTAAATTACCAGAGACATGAAAAATGAAGATTATCTCAGAAATTAAACAAAATCTGTCCCATACCATTCAGGTGTTATTTTTCCTAGATATCTGAGGATAGGTCAAAAAGCCTTTTCCATAATTTAAATGTTTATTAATTTTTGGATATCTAAACTAGGTATGGGGCTGGGATTTAGCTCAGTTGGTAGAGCGCAGAGCTGCAGTCTCTGAGGTCCCTAGTTCAATTCCCAGCACCGCAAAAATGGGAGAAGGACCTGGCAATCCACTCCCAAGGCAATCCTGAAACAGTCTGCCATTGACAACCCTATGAGGGTTGATATGAGTTGGATACCAACTCGACGGCACTTAACAATAACAACAACAAGCTAGGTATGCTGTAGCCATAACCCTGTGGCATCCGATCCCGTCAGATCTTGGAAGCTAAGCAGGGTCGGGCATGCTTAGTACCAGGATGGGAGACCGCCTGGGAACACCAGAAGCTGTAGGCTTGGGAGAAGGACCTGGCAACCCCCTCTCAAAAAGCAATCTGCCATTGAAAACCCTATGAATAGGAGAGAAACACTGACAATAGTGTTTCTCCTGTTGTACAGAGGGACACTATGAGTAGAATACCACCTCGACAGCACCTAACAACAACAACAACAACAACAACAAACTAGGTGTGGAAATAACAAGAAGAAAAAAGTCTTGTAAAAATATTTACAATATGAGAAAAAAATAAAGCTGAACGAATTTTGCATGATGCCAGAAACAGAAAGGAAAAGAGGAAACAGAAATGTCTAAATGTCTAATGTCCTAGACAAATACTGACATGTTAATATTTGACAGTAATAAACTTTCTTCAAAATGTTCAGTATTTTGATGTTTAGTAAAATATGAAGGCACTTATATCTACTTTTATTTAGCCACTATAGAAACTGCACTATTTCTTTACATGTGTAGACAACAGATCTAAATATTATCCTCTCCCAATGGCCTCTATTCCTAATGAAAAGTGGTATGAAGGTATTGCTGAATGCAGATTGAAAGAACAGCTAGGAATTTTCTAGCAAAAGATAAAGATGTGTACCCAAACCTCATTACCCACTTAATATGTTTAGATAACATAATTTCTTGATATTCTTCCTAAATTTAGAAATGAAAAAAAGATTATTTTATTCATAAAGATAATAGATATTTCATCCTTTCATAACAGATATTGAGTAGAACACTGTTTTACTTCTGAAGGTCTGATAATCAGCTCTGTAATTTCTATTTCTTAAACTGCTTGAACTCTTATCTGAAAAGTTCTAAATAATAAGAAACAATATGATTGTTCAATAACTTTAAATTTCTGAGGTGGTATCAAGTAATGTATAGGAACGTTTGAAACAATTAATGTTGTTAGATGCCCAACTCATAGGGACCCTATGTACAACAGGTGAAACACTATTATTAGTGCTTCTCTGCTATTCATAGGGTTTTCAATGGCTGATTGTTTTTTGGGAGTGGGTTGTCAGGTCCTTCTCCCATGTCTACACCATATATATGTGTGTGTGTGTATATATATATACATATATATGTGTATATATATGTATATATATACGTATATATGTGTATATATATACATATATACATATATACATATATACACACACATACATATATATACATATATACACATATATATACATATATACATACATATACACACACCCATATATATGTATATACACATATATGTTCTCATACATATATATTAACATATACATTTTGTTGGTTCCATTTCTCAAAACACTGACTGAAATACTATCCAAATCACTAATATCTAAATATCTCTTAGAGGATTACAGGTGAAGTTACTGGTCATATTCATTCTAAACCTAAAGAACTAAATAAGTTGAACTATGTAATGTAATAGTATATGTAATCACTAAGTTAGGTACATAAAATCTTCGATATCCAGGCAACCCATAATATCTCCCATTCTAAAAATAAACACAAAATATTTGCATATTATCTCTGGAGAAAAGTGAGAATAAACTGAATATGGGTAGACAAATATATATAGTATGTATAGAACCATACAAAGACATAAAAACTCTAATTTGCTTGACTCATTATGAGATCGTTCTAATTAAGTTAGGCTTCAGAATAAGTAATAAGAGTAAAATTATGTAAATATAGTAAGAGAAAAAAAGTATATTAAGTTTAAGTTAATTATTAAGTTCTAAGATATAAATGGGAGAAGGATGTGGCAACCCACTCCCAAGGCAATCCTGAAACAATCTGCCATTGAAAACCCTATGAGGATTGCTATGAGTCGGACACAACTCTACGGCACCTAACAACAACAACAAGATATAAATACCATCAAATTTTCTTTCCTATACAGGGACATCTCCAGTAGTTATGAGAGTCATGCACTGATATAACATCAATTTTTGCTTTAAAAATAGCATTTTCGTTCTTGAAACAATTGTTAACAGCTTTCTTATATCTTAGAACGATCTTTGTGTGGCTTATATTATACCCATATAATGAAAGACATCTTCAAATTAACTCTGAAGCAGTTTGCTAACTCTCAATCTCTTAGGAGAGGCTGGGCATAGGAGCACACACCAGTAATCCCAGTGACTCTGGAGGCAAAGGCAGGATGATCTAGAATTTGGGACCAAAGGTAGCCTGTGTAACTTAGCAAGACCCTGTTTCAGAAAACAAAAATGGGCTGAGGATGCAGGGTAGTGGTAGAACACTTGCAAAATATGTTCTAGGCCCTGGATTGCACCTCCAAATACAAAAACAGAAACAAAAAACAAGAAAAAGAACAAAGAACTCCGAGGTAAGTGGTGGTCCACTTTCCTGTCAAAAGAAAGGAAACTTGACCACATATTTTAACCTTCTCTGTTAACAGTGGACACAATTTTCATCTACATAAGTTAAAGATTTCCAAATATATTGTACTAATTTTCCTCCAGCTTTTTTCATCCAATTTTATTTTTACTACTAAATAATCCAGACACAGGTTTATCCTATCTCTAAAGGCACTAATTCTTTTATTGGATATGACAATCACACATCAGCCTTGACTAATTGTTATGTGAAGAGAAGCATTTGTCCCAGATGAATGGAGGAACTCTTTGACAGAAAAATCACACCTTTTTCTTCAATGTTTCTTAATTACATTCACTTTCTGAAATATATCTAAAGCAACATCATCATCATTCACTTTAACAGTTACATAAACTCTTCTACAAGTGCTATCCACTCCATTCAAAATTTCATATTCATTTCTTGTTTTTGAGCACATCCTTGTTCTTAAAATTCTATTTACTTCTGTACTATCCTGATATACAATATACAGTGCCTCTTTTAGACTTTTTCCTTCTCCAGGGTCTCTTCACTCTGAGATCTTTGAATTGTTCCCAACCTGTTACTTTGAAGAAACAATATTTTTTAATGTGTTGAGTTTACAGATCTATTTGTTAAATTATGTATGCTTTTTACACATTTTTAGTGAATTTCCAAATTTTAGCCAATAATATAAAAACATATGCAATGATATGTTGTTGTTATTAGGTGCCATGGAGTGGGTGTCCAACTCATAGCAACCATATGTGCAACAGATGAAACATGAAACACTATTGTCAATGCTTCTCTGCCTCTCATAGGGTTTTCAATGGCTGATTGTTTTTGGGGGAGTGGGTGCTGGGTCCTTCTCCTAAGCCTACAGCACTGATGTTCTCAGGCAGTCTCCCATCCAAGTATTAACAAGGCCTGACCCTACTTACCTTCAGAGATCTGACAGGATGGGATGCCACAGTGCTATAGCCGCAGGCAATGCAATGATATAGTTATAGTAAAAAAAAAAAAAAAAAAAAGTATCAGTGGCATGACTATGATTTTGTTGTTGTTGTTGTTGTTAGGTGCCGTCGGGTCAGTACCCGACTCATAGCGACCCTCAGAGGGTTTTCAATGGCTGACTGTTTCTGGATTGCATTGGGAGTGGATTGCCAGGCCCTTCTCCCATTTTTGTTGTGCTGGGAATTGAACTCAGGACCTCAGAGACTGCAGCGCAGCGCTCTACCGACTGAGCTAAATCTCAGTGACTATGATTTTAGTATGCTTAAATGCTGATATTTTCAGTCTAGGTCATTCTAAATTTGTGTCTGTGATTTCCCACATACCATGCATCCTTACATAGAAATATTTGATCATCTTGTTTATATTCATGCATAGGTTGTCAAATATTTGTCAATCACTCTGTGTTAAAAACAATGAACAGTGGTTTTCATCCAACAGGTAATAAATAGTTCTACCACTGATATAATTACAGCTACAAGCAACAGACGTTTTAACTGATCTACACCCGAAACAGTCAGCCATTGAAAACCCTATGAGGGTCGCTATGAGTCGGATACCGACTCGATGGCACCTAACAACAACAACAACAACAACACATTAGTATGTAGAAAGTGAAGATATTTTATCACATTTTTTAAAGTCCTATAAATTTACAAAAATCCTATACAAAGTTAATTATAAAAGATGTGGATTGAGCCGGGTGTGGTGGCGCATGCCTGTAATTCCAGCGGCTTGGGAGATGGAGGCAGGAGGATCGCAAGTTTGAGACCAGAGGCAGTCTGCATAACTTAGTGAGACCCTGTCTCAAAAAGGAAAACAATGGGCTGGAGGTGCACTCAGTGGTACAGCACTTACAAAGCATGCAAGAGCAAGGCCCTGGGTTCCACCCCCAGTACCGCAAAAAAAAAAAAAAAAAAAAAAAGATGTGGATCAAGTTCTTGTAATACATGGGTAAGAGTGACTGATCTGCAAAGACAACACATGATGATACTAGAGTTCAACCTCAAATCATGTAATTTACAGTCCAAGAAAGATGATTTATCATCCCATCTAAGCAGACCTACCTTTGTTGAAAGACGGACTTACTAATTTCTCTTCAAGAGACTAATGTACAAAGGAAAAAATAACCATATATTAACTTACATTGAGAGGTATAAATTCCAAAGAGCAAGGTAGATATTGGAATTCTCTAACCAACACATTTTCTCTTGGACAAGATAGCTAGGATATAAAAATTTAATAGACAGGTTGCTTAGTGAAGCAACATCCAAAATAGGACTAATTTTAACTTTAATGTTTAATACCACCAGCTAAAGATTGCCTGTAATGTTTATCTCTACTATAGAAATACCTTTGTCTGCCACAAATAAAATATTTGGCTTATAATATCTCTTTTCTGAATAATAATTATTTGGGAGCTTCTTATTATTCTACTTTCATTTTTCTGTATTTCCACTTGACCATGAGCATTCTTCTTTTTGATTAATATTCTTTTATTTATCAATAATCTCTTTAAAGTAGTTTTGTATTGTCTTGGTTAGATCATTTATATACTGAACTAACAATTATTTAATTCTAAGTTAATGACTTATCTTAAGATCATTCAGTACTTATTGCTTATTAAATATGGTTTGAGTTAATTCAAGCCATGTTTTATCTACTTCTGAGCTTCTATTACTCTCAATGAACATCAGATCAATTCCCTTTTCTGAGTTTCATAATATGTATTCTCTAGTGCCTGCATCAATTATGCATACTTTTAGATAAATTATTCAAACTTAAAATACCCAGAATTCAATTAATATTTTTTCATTTTTTTATTTCCTTAAATATTCACATAAATTCCTTCACTCCAGTGACAGAAAGGTACATCAAGTTTTTCTTCAACTACTATGTTTATGCTGAGGTTTAACACAGTTGATAGAGTGCCATTCTGGGCTCTCTCAGACCCTGGGTTCAATCCCCAGTACCACAAAAGCAGAAGACACCCACAAAACAATCCTGAAACAGCCATTCATAACCCTATGAGGATTGCTATGATTTGGATCCAACATAATGGCACCCAACAACAACAACAACAACTATGTTTATGGCATTGTATTGTTTCTTTTATAGGTCTTTTCTTTAATATCATGCATTGTTAAGTACCACAAAAACACTGACAAAGAGCTTGGCAAAGGAAATGAACCACTGTAAATTTCTGAGTAATACTTTAAGTCTATTTTTTCTGACTCTAAAATATTGATTCTTCCTTTATGTGACTATTTCTTCCAACATCATCACTGTCTTACCAATTATCCAACTAGATTTTCTGTGAATCACCCTTACCTTTTAAGTTTCAAATCCTATTAGATGGGAGAAATAAGATCAATAAATTTGTTTTCTTAAGAATTCACTTAGCACCTGGGCATGGTGGTACACACCTGTAATCCCCAAAACTTGAGAGGCATAGGCAGGAGGATCATGAGTTCAAAGACAGAAGCAGCCTGTGTAACTTAATGAAAGACCTTGTCTCAAGATAAGGAATTTTTAAAAGGGGCTAGTGTTACAGCTCAGTGGAACAGCATTTGCAAAGTATGTGTGAGGCCTCTGTTTCAGCCCCTGAGGACTTCAAAAAAAAAAAAAGAAGAAGAAGAAGAAGGAAGGCAAGAAAGAAAGAAAGAAAGAAAGAAAGAAGAAAGAAAGAAAACCACTCGTCTATCTCCTTTACATTTGCCTGATTATACTTTTCATCATTTTTTACTTAGACTTGAATATGAATATCCTGTCTTTCATCATTTTCTGTTGTGTCTTAAGGTAATTTGCCTCTTGTCATATTGTTATATTTTTAGCTTTGTCTAATTTATATCAGACCTTCCCATATTCACGCAGAAGCTCTCAAAAGTCTTCATGTTGCCAAGTGTCTTAGTTTGCAATATGACAAAATAATAGAGGCCGAGTGTGTTAGTCATCCTTTTGTTACTGTGAGAGAATACCTGAGAAAAACAACTTAAAGGAGGAAAACTTTATTTTGGCTCATGGTTTCAGAGGTTTCAGTCAACTAGTTCCATTTCTTTTAGGCATGTGGCAAGGCAGGAACATCATGGCAGAAGGACATGGCAGAGGAAAGTTGTTTACTACATGGCAGCCAGGAAGCAGAAAGTGACAGAAAGGGACTGGGAACAAGGTATACACTTCAAAGCACACCCCAGTTATCTATTTCCTCCAGCTAGGTGCCCACCTCATAATTGCCATTCAGGTAATTCAATAGAAAATACATTGATGATGTTGGTGCCCTCATGATTCAATGACCTCTCAAGAGAGTTCCCAGCCACCAGATGAGGACCAAGCATTTAACACTAGCTTTGAAACAATTTTATATCCAAATTATAACACTGAATAATTTATAGAGATAGAGAAATTTCTTTACTTACAGTTTTGGAGAATAAAAAGTCCAAACTCAAAGCATGGGTTTTTTCAGTATCTGGTGAATGCCCATTCTGTTAGGCAGCCTTTGGGCTTCTCCTGCCCCCTGAGAGAACTGACAGGAGAATCCCAAAAAGCCACTCCATGCCCTGCAGAACCCTATGCGTGCACAGGGCTAGAGACTCTGGTGCCTCCCAGAGCATGGCTCCACGCCCATTCCCCACAGTGGGGCTTTGCACTCCCAGAGGGTGGGTACCATGTCCTGGTTACCTTGGAGACCCGGGTCCTTGTTCTCCTGGCCCCAGTGCAATGTTGCGCTCCTTCCTTTTTGTTTCTGTTAGGAAGGACCTGTTACAAAATGGTTCCTCCTTATAAGATGGTGCCTTCTTCTACCCATTTCCCACCCCCCCCCACAAAAAAAAGTCCACCAAAAAGCCCACCAAAATTTGACTTGATACCTGCCCTGGAGCAGGGTGCGGTGGCGCACATCTGTCATTCCAGCAATTTGGGAGGTGGAGGCAGGAGGATCACAAGTTCAAGACCAGAGGCAGTATGTATAATTTAGCAAGACCCTGTCTCAAAAAGTAAAAAAATGGGCTGGGGGTGCAGCTCAGTGGTCCAGCACTTGCAAAGCATGCAAGCATGAGGCCCTGGGTACCACAAAAAAAAAATAAAAGAAAGAAGAAAGAAAGAAAGAAAGAAAGAAAGAAAGAAAGAAAGAAAGAAAGAGAAATCTGCCCTGGGCCCATAACTCTTCCAGCCTATCAGAACCCTCCACATACCAGCTTCCTACCTATCCAGATGTGACAGGTCAATCACTCCTTTCCCCTCCTACTTAGGGCACATAAAAAGCCTTATCCCTACCTCCCTGGCAGCTGCTCTCTCTGTAAGAGACAGCCCTGGAAGCTTCTCCCAATAAAGGTCTGTTGAGATTACGGGTTTTTGGCTCCTGACCTAACGCATTCCTTAGAGTTGGCACTGTTTACATGTGTTTACATAGTGAAAGCAATGGAAAGACAAAAAAAGGGTGGGCGCCGTTTTGATGATAAGTGAAAGAAAGCAAGGCCACTACCTCAAGTCTTCTTATGAGTCCTAATCTCACTCATCACCTGAAGCCATACCACTGTGGCATCCAAGACCACCTGGGAACACCAGGTGCTGTAGGCTTTGGAGAAGGAACTGGCAGCCACTCCCCAAACAAAATCAGCCCTTGAAAAGCCTATGAATAACAGAAAAGCACTGACAATAGTGTTCCACCTGTTTTATGTAGGTTCACTCTGAGTCGGACGCTGCCTGGATGGCACCTAACAACAACAATGATCCCACTCATGAGGGCTCCACCCTCAAAATGTAATCATTTTTTTTTTTTTTGGTACTGGAGTTTGAACCCAGGGACTTGCGCTTGCATGCTTTGCAAGTGCTGGACCACTGAGCTGCACCCCCAGCCCATTTTTTTATGTTTTGAGACAGGGTCTTTCTAAATTATGCAGATTGCCTCTGGTCTTGAATTTGCAAATCTCCTGCCTCCGCCTCCCAAGTCCCTGGGATTACAGGTGTGCGCCATTGCAAGGGGCTATAATCACTTTCTAAGGCTCCATCTCTTAATACTATTACATTGGTGATTAAGATTCAACATATGAATTTGGAGTTGATATGATTTGGATCTTAAAGATCTCCTAAAATCCCATGTCTTAAGATCTTTGTCCCTAGGGAGACACTACTGAGAGGTGGTGGAATCTTAAGTGACATGATTTATAGGAAGACCTTTAGATAATTCAGATCATGCCCTTGAAGGAGATTGTGGGACTTTTACTTCCTAATCACTCTCTTTTTCTTTCTGCAGATTAAGGGAGTGGTTCTGCTTGACTACACTCTTCCATCATGATGCACTCCACTAAAAAATGGAGTCAACCAGTCATGTACTGGAACCTATAAAACTGTGAGCAAAACCTTTTCCTTTATGTTATTCCTTTACTTACAAAGTTTCCTTTATAAGTTATTCATCTCAGATATTTGTTATAGTAGTGAAAAGCCAACAAACGCAAGGGAACACATTTACGTCTATATTGTCCTTGGACAATGGATTAGGTATTTAGTATGGCATATAGTTTCCTTTGCTCTCTCCCATGTACATCATTTTATCACTCTCCTTTCACCCATGCACTCTACTTTCCAGTTCTGCATTGTCTTTAATGACTCCAAGCTTTGTATACATCTACTTCTTGTACAACCACAATCATTTTCTCTTTTGTAAATACAAATTTTTCATAATCAAAAATAATGAACTTTTTATTCAAACAAGCTCATGTACTGTGCCATACACTGAGCTAAGAGTTTTATATGGGTTATGAAATTTTAGTCTCAAAAAATCCTATGTTTGCCTGATTATTATTCTCATTTTAGAGACTGAGAGATTATGACAAAGAGTGGGTAACTTGTCTGAAGTGTTATACTTGGTAATCTATACAATGGAGAAAAGATTGATGTTGTTCAAGATTTTGTTTTACTTGGTCCTACAATCAATACCTATGGAAGCAACACTCAAGAAATCAAAACACACATTTCATTAGGAAAAGCTGTTGCACGAGATCTCTTTAAAGTGTTGAAAAGTAAAGATGTCACATTGAAGATGAAGGTACACCTGACTCATGCCATAGTATTTTCAGTTGCATCATATGGTTGTGAAAACTGGGGAGACAGGATAATTGATGTTTTTCAATTATACTGCTGGAGAAGAATATTAAATATACCATGGACTCCCCAAAAAACCAACAGATATATCCTAGAAGTGTAACCAGAGTGCTCCTTGGAAGCAAGGATGGCTAGACTGTGTCTAACATATTTTTTTACATGTTTTCAGAAGAGACTAATCCTTGGAGAAGGACATCATGTTTAGGAGAGTGTTGAGTCAGTGAAAAAAAGGAAGACCTTCTAATGGATGGATTGACACAGTGACTGAAACTATGGGTTCAAACATAGAAAAGATCATGTGCTTGGCATATTGCCATGAAGTATTTTATTCTGTTGTATGTAGTTGCTATGGGGCAACCTGAGGACACCTCAAGTTTTGTTCTGTTTTATGTAGTTGCTATGACCTGCCTTGAGGACACCTAACAACAGCAATAACAAATGGAAATCCAAGTATATGAGTCTATACTTTCAATCACTATGGAAAATAAATTGTACTTATCACTTTAATTAAAGAATATAGAAAAATCATTAGAATATTAGCATTGTCATTAAAATTTCAGATAAAATGAAGAATATGTCCACTTGGAGCATATGTATTGTTTTAAAACAAATGTGTACTGTTTTAAAAGAGAAAGCATGAATAATAATAAACAATTCAGTATGGGAATTATGAAATGGACTGAAGTTACAATACATATATTATAAATAATGATTAATAAGAGCAGCATTGACTTTATTATGTCAGAGAAGCTGCTGAGATCCTGAAAGACATATTACTTTTCTTATAACTTTAATGTTCAGCTCAACTTACACTATTTGATGTTAATAAAAATATTAAAAACATGAAAATGCATTGTTAAGATAGATGACCTTATAGAAATCATCAGAGCCTAGAAAGTAAATCAAAAAATCATCTTCAATGTTTCTTAATGAAATCCCATACCAGTATTTATAGCTGAATAAAACCATAAGTATTTTTTCTAAAACATAATGGTATATATTTTAATACATTACAGAAGGCTTAGTAATTAGTCCCACCCCACTAGTCCAAGTTTTGGAGAAATTTAGGGCAGAGATTGAGAACTCATTACTATTCACCAAGTCACATAGATTAGATGTTACATCCCTTTGTGGTTAGAGTGTGCATTAGAGAAAAAATCCTATCTATCACGTTTTTTTTAAATTCTCATCATTAGCCTTGTTTTTTCTTTTCACATAGAGAGTGGAAATACCAATGAAAAAGCTGAAAAATCAGATACTTCTAACACTTGGCACCAGCACTGACTTACTGTTTCTGAAGACGTTCTCAGGAATCCATGGAGGGAGATCAGTCCAGGCTCCCCAGGTAGCCTATAAGCAATGTTAGTTTCTTTGTCCCTGGCCTCTGGACAAAAAAAAAAAAAAAAAAAAAAAAAAAAAAAGTCCTGTAATGGCTTTATTTTTTCTACTTGTTTCTTCATATCTAACTGTGTTATCATGCATACTTCTCTCTGATCAAGTTTTCTTTGTTTTTTTCTTCCTCTTGGGCTTGCTCCAGCTCTTTGCTATGCTACTTGTTTATTTGTATAAAATTTCATTTGTATAAAATTGATCCTAATCTGTCATCAGACTTGCCTCCATTATTTGCTTTATCTGTTTCTTCTCTCCTTATTCTTATTGCCCACTGGATTAGAGAATGAACTGCCTCCCTCTCTGCATATGTACACAGAGTTGATTTGGTTATATGACTGAAATCACACTATGCTCACTCCCATTAACACAATATGGATATAAAAAGTATATCAGAGTTAACCTAAAAAATCAACACATAGTAGATGAAAGCTGAGGTATAGCATTAATTTAAAGTACAGGATAGTTCCCGTGTGTTTGCCTAATAATGACATATCTATCTTCAATTAGAAGCATTTAAGCCATATGTGGTAACATATGCACATAAACCCAGCACTTGGGAGGCTGATGCAGAAGGATCACAAGTTTGAGGTCAGCTTAGGCTATATAGTGAGCTCCAGGCCATCGTGGATCGCATAGTAAGACCCTGCCTTAAAAAATATAAAAACTAAACCAAACCAAAGAATACTTAACGAGGCCCGTCTACCAAGTTTTCCATGAATACACATTTTCACTTACAAACCAGTGAAAAATTATAATGGCACTCTTAATCTTTGATTTATTTCAGGATGCCATGAAAATTTTCTAACACAGATAATTGGTTTGGTTGTAGTTCTGCTCTGAGATGAGGGCAGTCATGACTGCAATCCACTAGCTGCTTCTATAAGAAGATCATTATCTTGTAGTGAGTCTTCAGAATTGTATACCAGACTATAATGAGGTACTAGTGACATCTGTCTGTTGGGGAGGAATATGTGCTGTACCCACTTCATATTTACCTAAAAATAATAATAAAAAAACCTTGAAGAAGATAAAATGTTATGTGTAATATTTGTTTGTAAAATTCCTATTGCCAAGGCTAGAGAGTTGGAGGTAAGGATTCATGGAGATATTTGAGATTAAAGAATTGCCCTGTGCCCCAACTTATCTACTTTGTTGGAAACAATGCCTCTCTGCTTAGGTCTAAAAAGTGTTTGATCATGTACATTACCTTCATTCCCTACTCAGTCCCTACTCATTTTCCATTGCTTATTCTTATGAAATCCTTCTTTCTCTGTTCCATGACTACCATTTCTAGACTTTCCTAACTCTTCCTGTTGGGACAATCACATCCCAATTTCCTTCAGGCCTTTCCTATTTCTTATAAATGTCATGGCCTCTTAAATCTGCTTGTATCTATTATTTTGTTTCTATGAAGTTTGGTATCTACATCAAACTATTGGCTCTTCTGGAAGATGAGTTTTGTCCAACAGAAGGGCAGGGAACAAGGCCAGGCATGATTGGAAGGTCTTCTGCGTATGGCTGGGTTTCTTTTATAGTAAGTATAATTTTTGAAATATGCCTCATAATCTGAGGACTATTTTTTATCTTTCAGTACTTTCCTTATTGATCTAGGTGTGAAAATCTCCCCTATTAACACAATGTTAATCCCATTTTGGACAAAATAGAAAATGACTTCATTTCATTAAAAGAGTATTTCACCTTTTTCTTGGTTGAATTGCATTACAAAACTTCCTCAATGATAACAACATGTACTACGCTCAAATAGTTTTTCTATAATAGCTAAGTCTCTCTTTAAGGAGAGCGTGGGGCAGAAGAAGAAATGATAAAAGGTGAGCTGTGACCATCAAATGGAGATTTGACATGAGATCTCTCCATGTGACTTAGGCTTCTCAAAGAATAACAAAGGGGTCCTAGGTTGGAGGCTTTCCAAAGAGATTGCTCATTGAGCAAGTACTCCTCAAATGATGCATAGAAGTAATATGGCCTTTACTGATCTAACTGCAGAAGATAGAATCTCTTTCATCTTTGAGTCCTGTAAGTCAGCACAGATGCAGGGAAAGAGACACAGCAAGGTCACACAGCAGAAAAGCACGAAGCATAGGAAACACTATGGCAGTTATTTTTGAAAAATGGCAAAACAGCATGGCTGGGTGAGATCTGTCCAGTGACCTGACCCACAGAAACCATGAGCATAATAAAACAGTTGGTGTTCTTAGTACAAAGTCTCAGGGTAGATTATCATGGAGTTCTAGATAATTGGAACAGTAGCCTAGGAGAAATTGCTGCTGCAGTGTCTACTGCTGCTGCAGGCAACACTCACAGCTGATGGATACAGGCCAGCTGAAGTGCTCACAGCTTGGATTTATTGAAATGAGATCCAAGATGCTCAAACTTTTGTGAACGAAGTGCAGACTTTACTTGCATGCCACAGAGGACAATGTAATGGAGGAAAAACAAATAGACTTTGAGTTTCCCACGTCCAGAATCTCATAGGCCTTCATGAATGTAACTGAAACTTACCTGGGAGCCTCATCAAGAGAGAGATCAATTAAAACCTCTACATACAGTGATACTGATCTTTGTCCTTTGTTTTTTTACAATGGCAAAATAGTGGAAGATAATTTGTAAAATATTCATGATATTTGTATAAAGCGTTATGACATTTCTTTCTACTTTCTCCTTTTCCTTATATTTTATCAGTATGGAGAGATCCAAATCTTAAAAATAATGTATTCAAAAGTACATTCTAACTATAATCAGTTCACAATCCATTCCCACATTCTGTGCCATACAAATAATTGAGCTTCTTACTCTAACACTCACTAATTTCTTATAGCCTAATGTTACATGGGCATTTTACAATAACAGAAGATATATGCATGAGTGTATATACATGTGTATGTATTTCTATATGGGAAAATGAGTATATGTGGATATACAGATAAATATAGAAATATGTACCAATATATTAAGATTTGTGCACACATAATTAGTGTATATGTATACACATATATGATTTATCCTTGATTTATTTTTCTGATTTTAAATTTAAATTTCTGGTTTATTCCTCTGAACCTGTATGATTTATTATCTAGTCTATCTTTGAGAAATTGATCTGTTCTCTATGTCCTTATCAAATCAAGATTCTGATCATGAAATACTCTGAACTATGAGGCATAAATAAGACAAGTTTCAACTCAAAAGGATTTTAGGTATGCAGCTTCAGATTCTTACTATGATATTCCCATATACATGAGTGCTCTTCTTTCCACAGTGAATGCATATTATCCAAAAAGTTTAGAAAATATGGGGGGAAATGGAAAGAGGTTTTTTCAGCTTACTAGTGTGCATTGGGGCTGGGATTTATCTCAGTTAGTAGAGTACTGCTCTACAGTCTCTGAGGTCCTGAATTTGATTCCCAGCACAGCAAAAATGGGAGACAGATGTGGCAATCCACTCCCAAGGCAATCCCAAAACAATTAGCCTTTGGAAACTCTATAAGGGTCTCTATGAGTCGGACAGGGCAGGATGGTACCTAACAGCAACATTGGGCTGGGATTTAGCTCAGTTGTTAGAGCACCACTCTATAGTCTCTGAGGTCCCAAGTTCAATTCCCAGCAGCACAAAAATGGGAGAAGGACTTGGCAATCCATTCCCAAGGCAATCCCGAAACAGTCATTCAAAACCCTATAAAGGTCACTATGAGTAGGACGTGCCTTGATCGTACCTAACAACAACAACAGTGTGCATTGTTTTGCCTTCTAGTAAATCAATACTATAAATTTATATGGAAAAATGAATGATCACTAATTTGACCAGCATCCAAAATATCTATGGCATTATGTTATGTATTTATGTAGATATTATTTATGCCAAATTATCTATTTATGCCAAAATATCTATGGCATTATGTTATGTATTTATGTAGGTATTATTTATGCCAAAATATCTATTTATGCCAAAATATCTATGGCATTATGTTATGTATTTCTTTGTGTGTATGTATGTACACAAGTGGTGTATATATATGTATATATACACACACACATACACACACACACATACATACACACACAGAATTATATATAATTGATTATATAGTAAACTACTTGGTATCAGGGAAACCACATTTATTTGAAATTAAATTTTATACAATTAGAAAAGTCAAACATGTAATATATACAGAATATAAAATTGCTTACAAAAATTATTCCAAGAACTGCTTTTATTTTGGACTGCAAAATGTTGGGACTATTGCCCTTGTGTCTATAATTATAGAAATACTCCAATATGTTTAATGGTTATATGGTATAGTGCTCAATCATACCAGCCTGTATTCAAAGTCTATTTCTGCCTCCTATTTTGATGTAACATGAGGGAAATTAATTAACCTCTGCAAGCTTTAGCTTCCTCCTCTTCTGTAAAATAATAATTCTGAGGATCAAGTATGATGCATAAACTACTCTGAAAATCAAAAGAGTTAACATAATATCAGGTACATGATAAACAATAACGTTCGTTGTGATTATTAGTATTATCATCCACATAGGAAGATACCATAATTTCTTTTACTTCACTCACATGTTAATCTGGATTGCTTCCAGCTTTTTTTTTTTTTTTTTTGTGGTACTGGGGGGTTGAACCCAGGGTCTCGCATGTATGCTCTGCAAGTGCTGGACCACTGAGCTGCACCCTCAGCCCATTTTTCTTTCTTTTTTTGAGACAGGGTCTCACTAAATTACGCAGACTACCTCTGGTCTTGAACTTGTGATTCTTCTGCCTCTGCCTCCCAAGCTTCTGGGATTACAGGCGTGCGCCACTGCACCCGGCTCCCAGCTTTTTTTTATTTAAACCACTGTAAACAGTACTCTAATGAGCAAATTTTTTTGCATATCATTTTTGATCTATGTCCTGGGTATTTATTTCCCAAAGTAGAATTTTGGGGTGAAATTAATGGATATTTTGAAGACTTTTCACCCTTACTGTAAAATTTTCATCCAACTGTTCTCTGATCAGTAGTATAAAAATAGAGAATTGAAGTATTCCAAATATTTTGAGTGTTATTATTTTAAAATCTTAATACACGTTAAACAGGATTTTTAAATGATTTAGTATAAATGCTACACATTTCAGTTGGTATTTAAATAATTCAATGAGGCCAACTCACTTATCTGAAAATACATTTTTTTGTCGATGACTACTAGAACATTGTTTGATTCCAGTTCGTTGCACCGCATGCTTTTCATTATGTATAAATCTATCCATATTTGTTAGTTACCATAGAATCTGGATGAATTTATTTTAAATTTTACCTAAAGCAATAATAATTGTTAAGTAAATCTACTGCTAGAAAAACCATGGAATCTGGCATCTCATAGCCAATCATGCACTGAAGAATTGGAGTTACAGGCTGTTTGCATCTAGTCATATCCCTAGTTGCTTTTTTCCCACAGATGCCTGAGAACTATAGATAATGACCTTATTAAATATTTAAACTTCAGGATGTATTTACCACAGAATAGATAGTTTATTTATTGTTTATTTATTTATTTACTTATTTATTTATTATTTTTGGCTGTATTTGAAAACTATGATGTGTTTATTTTGGCTATGTTTGAAACAATTCCTGCATTCCAACCAAAATATTAACTATTTGAAAAAGCTTTCAGATTTACATTAGAACAACAAAGTAATTCAGTATGAGCTGAAGTAAAAAATAAAATAGTTTCAATTTTGTTCTCACTGCTGGCATTTCCTGTGCTTTTTGATTTAGTTGCTTGTTAGGTGCCGTCGAGTCGGTATCCAAATCATAGTGACCCTCATAGGGTTTTCAATGGCAGACTGTTTCGGGATTGCCTTGGGAGTGGATTGCCAGGGCCTTCTCCCATCTTTGCGGTGCTGGGAATCGAACTCGGGACTTCAGAGACTGCAGCACAGCGCTCTACCAACTGAGCTAAATCCCAGCCCCATTTAGTGGTCATTATAAAATTTTAAAGCGAGTTAACTGTTTTATGCCAGTGCATGAGACATCTTTGCTTTAAGGAGACCTCTTTAAAATAAGAAAAATCTCTGAAGCAATTATTAAGTTGAATGGAGTGGAGAATTTACATTCTTCTTGGTGTCATCATGTTATGCTAGTTGCCAGGTGCTAGAACATCTGTTCTGGACGTTGTTGATGTCATACAACAGCAGGTGAACAACACTTGATTCTTCATAATAAAATTTTATCATTTATTATGTGGATGTCTGCCTTACTATTTATTAATGCAGTAGGACTTAATGGAGTTTTATACATGCTTGTGAAATACAGATAGCCATGCTTACATTTTCATTCACTTTATTTGCCAGAGGTTGAAATGTCAGGGTAAATAGGAAGCTAATAGGGGGAAACCTTGTATTCTTAGTGCCTGAAGGGAGCTCATCAGAGATCAGACAATTAGTGGTTACTTGTGCATGTCTGAAGCTCTAGCAAATACGCAGTTAATTATTGAAAGGGCTTTGCCCCAGGTGAATGTACTTCAGTGTAGGCAATATGAAATCACAATCAACCTGATCAAATTCAATTTTTTATTTTTGAGGGGTTCTTTTTGAGGAGTAAAAGAGAGACTCAGCAAACTCTATTTGCAAGCTAAACCCAAATGATCATGAGTTTGACATGAATAAATTGTAATATTTTACTTAAGAAAAATCCATCATCTCAGTATGGATTAACTTCATGAATTTTGTCAGATATTTCAAATAAAATCCATTTAAACTTCCTATGTTATTTTACATTGTTTTTAATATAGAAAAAACATAAACAATTGGACTAGGACCTATCATTTGGCACAAGGCCACTGACATTCGTTCTCTTTTTATTTGCCCCCTATACTCTTGCTTATGAACCATCTTAATGAATTGCTATCTACTTTATTGACTGACCACAAAACTTGGTCAATTCTTACTCGATTAAAATCATTAATTTAGGAAGTGCACATTGCAGCTCAGTCCAAATCAGATTCAAAACATTGATAAAGACAATGATAACATGTCTGCCCTCATTATCATTCATCAACTGTGAATTGCTTAATAGGACTCTCTTAGTAAAAACTAGAAGAAAATAACATTGAAGTCTTGAGGAAATGAGAAACTATGAAAGCAACTTTCAGTAATATTCATAGTTCTACCTGATGATGCACAAAGAGGAGAAAATCCAGCTCCCAATCTCATATAATGTTATGATAGCCTCATGTCACATAATGGGGCCACAGAAGTTCTCTGATTCAAAAAGAGAGATGTGGGGCATGGTATGGTGGCTCATGCCTGTTATTCTAGAGACTCTGGAGGCAGAAGTAGAAGGATCACAACTTTGAGACCAGAGGGAGCATATGTAATTTACAGAGACCCTGACTCAAAAATAAAAAATAAATAAAAACGGGCCCTGTGGTCAACCCCCAAGTACTTGGAGTAGGGGAGAGAGGGTGGTGGTGGGGGGGGGGAAGAGAGAGAGAGAGAGAGAGAGAGAGAGATGAACTTTAATTAGATTTGTTTAAGTAGTTTATGTCAGTGAAACTACAAAATATTATGCTCAAAACCAGAATAATCTCATTCTCTTAGCTACATCTGAGTGACAATTTTGCCATTGGAGTTAAGAAAATATTTTTTTCTAAGGAAAAAACCTCTTAGCTAGTGACAAAAATGATTTTAGACAAAACTAACTTGGAGAAATAAACAGATATTCAATCAGTGGATTTTTAAATTTAACCATTTCACTGAGGTTAAATGTCACAGAAAGCCATGCCCTATTTCTTTTCTCAGAACTAAAAAGGAGAAAAACAAGATTTTATAGCTAAATATTTCAGCCTCTACCCCTGAAATTCATGTCATAGCTAGGGTACAGCATCAAGCATAGAGATGAGTAAATCCAAGAAAAAATTATTTCACAAGGAATTAAAATGTATTGATCCTTTAAAATATGATATAGGAGTTTAAAAAGAGAATATACTTAATTCTTCACACACAATAAACAGCAGATGCCTTTTTATCATCCTGAAAACAATTTTTAATCAATAACCAAAACAAAACTAAACAAAGCAAATGAAAACTGTGATGTTATAAGTAAACCTCAGTAACTTAGAATAAAATTCAATTTGCATCAATATTGGCTTACTAATAATTTTAAATAAAATTCAGCTATATTTTTTATCAGTGTCCACCATACCTGCTATGATAAATACCAAAAATATAAAAGAATAATTCTTGAATATAGGGAGTTTAAATTATTCTGGAAGCATTTTATTCTATTTAAAAACTTAGATATTCTGATACTGTTAATTTGTAAATTTTATTTATAATTGTAAATTATATGCATTACATGATAGAAATTTAGGCAAATACTACAAAGGATAAAATTACAGCTAGTAATCTTTCCTTTTACATGACTGTAATAAAAAGAGGTATTCAAGGTATTAATAACTACTGAGTTAATATAACTGAAATATCTTAATATCTTATTTGCATAATGAGAGGTTTCACATTGCCCAAAAAGAAGAAACGCCCTTGTTCTTGCCTTCTGAGAGGTAATCTCTAGGTCTGGCAATGTTTTTCATAATAGATATATCTTAGTTTATTTAGAGCTTTGAATCACACTGGACAGTCTTAATAAGATGACTTCCAGTGGGGATTTATGTCATGTGGTACAAAGAAACCTGAAGAACTATCAACCATGTATGCAATGAATCAATCAATCCTAATGAAAACTCTGGATGATAAAATGTTAAGTAAGCTTTCTTAGATGACAATATTTTGTCTGCATTAGTAAAAGTTGATGCTAGCAGAGTAATGCCTCTTGGCTCCAGGGGGATATGTCAACTGAAGGTCCACATTTGGAAATCCTGAAGCTGGTCTTTATTTTGGCTGAACTTCATCTGTGTCCTTCCTCTGTGATAACTATAAAAGTGTGTATAAATACTTACAGTGTGTCCTTTGAATCTTTCTAGTAAATTATCAAACTAGAGAGTGGTTTTAGGAATCTCCTAAATTTGCAATTGATGTTAGAAGGCCTCTATCCTCTAACTTACCAGCTGATGGTATCAATTCCTCACAATTTCTAAATATGCTATATGATTTATAAGTGATATACACAAGGGTGCTGAAATGAAAAGCTATATTAAAGTTGTAATATTCAATATGTACTAATAAAAAGATGAAGATGAGTCATGTTTGACTTCTGCAATTACAAGAGGTGTTCAAACTGGTTACCATAGCAGAAGAAACAGGATTTGTTGCTGTGTGAGGCCTCTCAGATCTTCCTTTGTGCACATGATGCTCAGTGCCATACATCTCAAACTTACCACAAATGCATGATAATGTTAGGTGGGTTGGAGACTGTTGCACACTCACTTCCACATTGTTTTTATACTTCTGTATTTTCAAATTGCAAATACCACTTCACAATGGTCCTATGCTCCTTGAACCATGACCACACTTTTGCCATTTTCTTTGTCCTGCCTGTTGCATGGTAGCACTAGTAGTTATTTGATTAATACCATCTTTTAAGCAAACTACATACTACACATTGTTATAGTAATTCAATTCAACTTCAAAAAGTAATACATAAATAACATCTCTTAAACTGTGAATATATCTTGGCACCTCCAGTATATTTTAATGCAAATTATCCATGAAATCAGCCTGATAATTCCTAAGATATTAATTTTTTATCAAGCATTTATATGGTACATTTGGACATAGTTGTTAATATCCCAATAATACCTTGCTTGAATTATGCTTTGGTACGTGGAACTACACTACACTTTTCAAAGGAGTTTTCCATTAAAATGATAGTCGTTGTATGACCTTAATTTATAAAATGTAGAATTATTTTTTAAACCAGAGTATTATTGACATCATAATCTATCATTTCTTAATTTCAACAGAATAGCAATTATACTTGATCTTAGCCAAAAAACTGAGAAGCAATACACAGAGTTAAACTGATACTGATTACATTGGAACTGTTCGAGCCCTTACAAAACTGCATGTGAACTTATCAGTTCAATATTGCTACCATCAACTTTGCTTGCAGCCGTAGCAATGTGGCTTCTGATCCCCTCAGATTTCAGTAACTAAGCAGGGTTGGGCCTGATTAATACCTGGACGGGGGACCACAGGGGAAAACCAGGCGCTGTAAGCTTCGGAGACTGGCAACCCACTCCCAAAAATCAATCCGCCATTGCAAACCCTATGAATAGCAGAGAAGCACTGACAATAGTGTTTGGCCTGTTGTACATAGGTTCGCTGTGAGTCGGATACCGACTACAGGGCACCTAAAAACAACAATAACATCATCAATGTTACCTCATTCTTTCACAGATTTGAGGGGCTAATGATGATAGGAACCATGATATCTGTCTTGTAAAAACTAAAACAAACCCAATATTTTGTGCTGCCTCAACACACAGTGAAACCCAGAGGACCTGAAATGGCCTAACCACAAGTTCTCCACTTCTTTACAATGTGTTCCCTAATCAACACGAAATATTTGTCACTTATCTCCAAACAGTCACTCCAGTTCTTTGCCAACCTTAAGAATTATATATTTAAGTTAATCACATGCTTGTGTGTGAACCAGGTGGCAATCCACACTCTTAAAACTCCAAAGCTTGCCTCCCAAAGCTCTAGTTTTCTATTCTATTCCTAATTGCAACCTCTATGAGTATATGGGTGGCTGGGGTTTAGCTCAGATGGTAGAGCGCTTCTTTGTGCTCTCAGTGGCTCTGGGTTTGATCTCAGAACCACAAAAATGGGAGAAGGACAGGGCAATACACTTCTGAAGTTATCGTGAAACAGTCAGCCATGGAAAACCCCATGAATAGCAGAGAAGCACTGACATACGGCCCAGCATGGCACAGTATCGAGGAGTGTTTCCTTCTGTTGTACATAGGCACGCCGTGAGTGGGAGTGACATGATGACACCTAACAACAACAGCATGAGTATATGTGACTAATAAACTGTTATCAGTCTCCTCTGTGTGGTATTGAATGTTACATGCTTTGCTATGCCTACCACACTAGAATAAGAGTCCTTCCCTCACAACAGGAAGAAGAAGAGACAGAACAATATCACCCATTTAAATTTTAAATAACGTGTCTGGGCTTCAGTTTTACATCAGTACAAGGAAGATACTGATAATTATAGTATCAATATGCTTAATTATATATTTATAATTTTGTGCAACATAGATTGAACACGATATAAGTATGATTTTTGTTTTTAATAATTATATATTAACACCCCAAATGTTTTAACAAGCTGTCCCATGAGACAAGAAAATTGAACTCTTAGAGTAAAAAATGGGTTCCTGTGATGAGTATGTGTTAGTTTCAATATCCTTGAAATCTTTCCCTGCTATTCACACCCCTTTTCTATTGTTAATGACTCACCCCTTTTGCACAAGCCCTCTATGCTTGGTTAATGTTCAGTTTGCCTATCATTGCCTATGGCTTTATTCCCAGTCTTCCTGGCTCTGCTGATGTAAATTCTGGGTAGACTATAATTTGTATAGTGCTATTAGCATGTGACTAGAGACTGTCTAAAGGCATGTGGCCATATTCTGTGAACCTGCAAAAGGAAACTATTTGCTATCTGAGGCACTATCATTACCAACATGGAAGACATCACCTTTTTTTGTCCCTGGGCTTACTCTCAACCACGAAGATAAATGAAAACAGGTTTTCAAGAGACATGGTGAGCTGACTGCCCCCACAGACATGGGACTAGGGTGGAGGAAAGTTAATAGGGCTTTCTGAAAGTCAGATCTCATGAGGCTGCCTACCAAAAAGACCATCAATAAAAACAAAAAGTAAACATAACTTAAAATAGGATCTAATAGGCTCCTGTGTGGGGGCTTAGGGATTCTATGTAAATTTGCAGGTTCTCAAGCAGGAGACACTCAGAAAATGTGAGAATTGGGCAAGAAATATGAAGTACTTTAGTGAACTTCCCAATCAATACAAATATCCTAGTGTATATAAACTAAACATCAATTTTCGCCATAATCATACTTTCACTTACTAATTTTTTATGAAATTGCAATTTTAAGTAATTTTGCCCTTATGATCAAATGACTAGAAGTGAAAAATTACAGTGACATAAAGCAGTAGGCTTTTTCTAGGGTATGAAAATCTCTTACTAGACCCTAGCAAACGAATTTTGCTAATAAGAAAATTATCTCCAAAACTGTATTTCCCAAAGGGACCTGCAGGGTCAAGCTAGGTCAGCATTTTGGGTAGGATTGCTGCCAACAAACACAGCTGCTATTGAAATAATTTTTCAGAAAAAGACAGATTACCCTCTGAGTCATCTCAAATTGAATCTCTATCTCAGGCTTGTTTGCATGTTTTAAAGGGAAACCTATAATCAAAGGTCCGATCACTAGCAGCCTTGGACATAATCTCAGGGTAATAATGCAACCATTCAAATGCTCAAGGCTGAGAGTAAATACCACCCATCTGTCATTTATAAAATAACAAACTCCAGAAGGCACACTACAGATAACTCAATTGTCTCACTGAGGACTGTCAGTTCTTCTCCCTGCTATCTGGTGACAATGCACACAGCATCTGTTCCATTTTTCCCACTTTCTTAGAATTTCTGGGTAATGGTGTTATTGAATTATTACCAATGGGTTAAATGAATGCAGCCATTTCAGAAGGAGGGAAAGCACAAGGTGTAATACTCTGAAAGAGACTATTAAACCTGGGAAGAGTGAGTCTATACTTTGGGAAGAAAAATAATTGAATGAAATAGGATCATGTCTATTATGAAAATGGATGTTAAGATATATATATATATATTTCTTAACATCCATTTTCATAATAGACATGATCCTATTTCAATCAATTATTATTATTATATACATATATATAATTATATATATGTATATATACATATATATATATATACATATATATATATATATATATATATATATATATATATATATATATATATATATATATATATATATATATATATATATATATAGACATGGAAGCCTGCAGCCATACCCCTGTGGTATCCGATCCTGTCAGATCTTGGAAGCTAAGCAGGGTCAGGCCTGGTTAGTACCTGGATGGGAGACCTCCTGGGAACACCAGAAGCTGTAGGCTTGGGAGAAGGACCTGGCAACCCCCTCCCAAAAATCAATCTGCCATTGAAAACCCTATGAACAGCAGAGAAGCACTGACAATAGTGTTTCCCCTGTTGTACAGAGGGTCGCTATGAGTCGGATACCAACTCGATGGCACCTAACAACAACAATAACATGGAAAGCGCCTAATTAAAAAAGCAACAGGAAAGATTGCTTTTTCCTCAGTTTGGTAGTACAGATCTGGTAAGGTCCTTTGTGAGCAGGCATCCTTGACCTTGTAGTCTTAAAATAAATGTGTAAGGAATTGTAAGAAGCACATAAATTTTACAAGATAGCCATAACACAGCCCTGTTTACTGAGAATAGTAGAAAAGTACTAACATGTTGCTTTTATTTCAGAAAAATTCTGATCTAAGTCTGAGGGAATTTACTTGCTAACAAAATAAAACACGTTTATTGTATCTTGTGAAGTAAGGTTCACATCATTTAAATTTAAATTTGGCAGACTTGAGACATTAGCACATAGGACAAGGAATCTTTGGTTTCAACTTTTTGTTAACTAAGCCTGGTTCCAGGTTTTACTATATGTTTTGGATTTGGGATTTTTTGTTTTGTTTTGTTTTGTTTTGTTTTGTTTTTGTTGTTTTTGTGAGATAGCATCTCACTATGCAGCCCAAGTTGGTCTCTAACTCATGATCTTCCTGCCTCAGCCTCCCAAGTGCTGGGACTACAGGCATTCCTCACCACATCTGAATGTTTCATTTATTTTTAACTAAGAAATTTAACACCAGAAGATATTTGGAGGAAAACAATAATGATAAAAAATTACAATCATATTTTGTCTTAATTATACTGTATCCACACTTCTACCTATATTCAATTTGTGCTAGATGGAAAAAATATATATGGGGGAGAAAGAAAATCCTGAATGCCTACAGTGTTCTCACAAAATCATTCCTGATGTTGTTATCAGTGTTCTACAAATGGAGAGCTAGTATCATTTAAGTATTTTATTAAAGTTCACAGGGCTAATAGATACAGAGGCTGTAATTCAAATATGGTATGTAGGATTTTATACCTTGTTTTCTTTTCATTAAACATTTCTGTCTACCAAATGATTCTATTGTGTGATCTGAATCAGAAGGGAATGGCAAATTCTCCTCAGTGAGCAACAACAGATAAAGAGAGCTATTGTAGCCTTGAGTAAAATGGCAAGGAAAGCCATAGAGAATTGTGCCAAAATTATTTATTGATTTAACTGTGTCTCGTCAACTCCTGCATGTTGTTGTTAGGTACTGTCCAGTTGAGTCCAACTCATAGTGACCCTATGTACAACAGAATAAAACACTCCCCAACACTGTGCCATGCTGGGCAATATGTCAGTGCTTCTCTGCTATTCATAGGGTTTTCAATGATGGATTGTTTCAGAAGTGGCCTGCCAGATCCTTCTCCCTAGCCTGTAGCACCTGGTGTTCCCAGGTGGTCTCCTCCCCAAGGACTAACCAGGCCGATGCTGCTTAGTTTCTAAGATCAGGTTGAATCAGATGCCAGGATAAGGTTTCTAGAAATTACGCATCCCTTAGCATCTGTGGTATTTACTTTTCACATTTCACTGACCAAAATATATGACAAAACCAACTTAAGGAAGAAAAGTTTATTTAGGCTCAGGGTTTCAGGGGTTTAGTCCATGCTGGTTGGCCGCATGCTCTTGAGAAGAACCTCATAGTGTTTGGAACACTGGCAGTGGAGAGCTTGTTCACAACATAGCAGACCAAGAGGCAGAGAGCATTTACAAGACTGGCCTAGGGATAATATACTCTCAAGGACCCAACACCTGTGACCTACTTCTTCCAGCTAGGTCCTACCTCCTAAAGTGTCCACAACCTGCCAAATAAGACCCAGCAGCTGGGGCCCAAACTGTAAGCATGTGAGCCTGTTGGGGACAATATAGATTCAAGTCATAAGAAGCTCTGAGTAAATTACAAGGCTAGGCAAAAAGAAACAGTTGGAAGACAACCCCTCCTCCTTCCGTTGTGAATTTCAATTTCCATGCTGAAAAAATGATGTCTGGTGTATCAGAAGGGAAGGTAGGAGAGGTAGAAGTATTTGAGAAGACATAGATAGGAATAGAATAAGAGAGTTTTTTCGAAATCTCAAGATAGATTCCAGGGTAAACAGATATTCTGACATATAACCTATCCCTACAAAATGCTCAAGAAGATGACAAATTAATAAAGATATTTGAAAATATTTACATTTTCCAAGTGCCTTGAAAGCCCTCAGAATCATTTGAAAGTAGAAAAAAGAAAGTAATAATTATATAGATTGACTTTTTTATAACCATCTCAGCACTGACCCCAAGGAAAAATATGGAGCAAAGGAAGGCTTTCACAGATGGTCTTGCTATGGTAATGCTCAAAAATATGAACAGAGAAACTCAATGTAGCTCAAACGAATGGACTAGGACTCAATATCCATTTGATTTGTCATAAAACCTTTGTAAGTAATAGTTCCTTCTTGCTCACTTTTGTAGAATAAGAATTATATTAGTTCACCCAGGAAAATACAAATTATTTTTTATACCAGGCTGTAAAATTAAAGCGAAAGCAAAGACTCAAATGAACTTGAAATGAAGGAAGGAAACATTTTGTCCTGTCTCTATTAACTGATTGAGAGACATTGTATCCATTACATAGTTGTTTTTCCCAGTTCTTCTGTGTAAAGACAAGGGTTTTAAGTAAGCTATAGTTGCCTTCTAATATAATGTGTAATAAATAGAATAACCATATGATTATCAACTGAAAAGTCTTTTAAAATAAACAGAATGCTAAAAATAATTAAATTCATGTAGTTTAAAATGTTAATTTATTAGTTAAAATCACTTTAAGTATATTAGTAACTCTATCAATACTTTGTTTCAAAAATTATTTGTAAAACTATTGTTTCTAAAAATTAGAAATATTTGTCACTGTAATTACAGTAAAATATTTACATTGATTACTAAATATTAGAATACTAAAAATTATATTCACATATATTCTCATTCACATTTCTAGCTGTGCCTTTCCAAAATTCAGTATCACAGATTTCATTTTTAAGCTTACTTGCTTGCTTTCCTTCCTTCCTTCTTTCTTTCTTTTCCTTCCATCCTTCCTTCTGTCATTTTTTCTTTCTTTTTCCTTCTCTTCCTTCTTTCCCTCCTTCCTTCCTTCCACCTTCCTTCCTGTCTTCCTGCCCTCCTTCCTCTCTTTTCTTTCTTCCTTTCTTTCTTTCTTTCTTTCTTTCTCTTTCTTTCTTTCTTTCTTTCTTTTCTTTCTTTCTTTCTTTCTCTGTCTGTCTGTCTGTCTGTCTGTCTGTCTGTCTTTCTTTCTTTCTTTCTTTCTTTCTTTCTTTCTTTCTTTCTCTCTCTGTCTCTCTCTCTCTCTCTCTCTCTGTCTCTCTCTCTCCCTCCTCCTTCCTTCCTTCCTTTCTTTTTTTTTTTCCTTTTTTTTTTTTTTTTGTTAACCCCAGTACTTGAACGTGAACCCAGAGCCTCACACATGCTAGGCAGATTCTCTACCACTGAGCCACACCACTAGCTCCTTTTATATTTTTTATTTTGAGACAGGGTCTGGATAAATTGTGCAGGCACCAATGGAAGTGCTTATTGTCAGGCTAAAATATTTTCTCTATTCAACATCAGCTTTAACACAAATATTGTGTTTTTCAATTTTTCTAACTGCATGCTTATAAAAACAATCTTGCATTTTGACAATTGAAAATTTTATTTAGATTGGTAGAATATTGTGGTTTTAATTGTAATCAGCTTTAAATTATGTCTGAACTTTAAACAAATCCAAGCATGTTTCTGTGTCCTAGGTATCTGAATTTTGCGAGAATACTGTTTTTAGCCCAACACAGTACAGTGCACCATCAAAATTTATATTTGCATTATCATTATATGAACTCATCATTTTTAATGTTGGACTTTGAATCTGAATTGACAGTAGTATTGACAATGATGCATGACGTCTCAAGTTTGATGGGAAAAAATTGCACACAAATTTTTTATTTTATAAATTGAATTTATGTATATATGTAAGTACTGAGGATTGAGCTCAGGGCCTCACACGTGGTAGCCAATTGCTTCAACAATAAGCCGCACACCCAGCCCTCTTTTATTTAGTTTATTTTTTATTTTGAGACAGTGTTAAATTGTGGTTAAATTGTGCAGGTTCCCTCTGTCTTGAAACTTGAGATTTTCGTGCTCAGCCTCCCAGTTGGCTGGATTACAGACACATGCCATCACATTAAGCTTATAACTGAATTTTAAAAAGCCAACCTTTATTGGGAGTAAATTATTTATTTATTTATTTTCTAATTAATTATTTTTTTTTACTGGGGGTTGGACCCAGGGCCTTGTGCTTGCATGCTCGGCAAGTGCTGGACTGTTGAGCTGCACCCTCAGCCCTTTTTTTTTTTTTTTTTTTTACTTTTTGAGACAGGGTCTCACTAAGTTACTCAGACTACCTCTGGTCTCTAATATGGGATTCTCCTGCCTCTGCCTCCAGAGCTGCTTGGATTACAGGCTTGAGCAACCACTCCCAGCTTCTTTGAAGTTTTCAGTGACACGGATATACATCTGTTAATGAAGTTAACACCTTAGGAGCCACCACAGCTGTTCTTATATACCCACCAAAAAGCAACCTTTTTGAAACTGTACACTTTCTGAAACTGATCATGAAAGAAAATGTTTAAATGAATTTTTTTTCAGTACTAGGGAGATGAACCTAGGGCTTCACGCATTGCATGTTAGGCAAATGTTCTACAACTAAGCTGCACCTCAATCATGTTTTTAATTTTTTTTATTTTGATACAGAGTCTAGCTAATTTGCACAGGCTGCCTCTGGCCTTGAACTCGGGATCCTCCTGCCTCTGCCTACCTACTGGCTGGGATTGCAGATGTGCTTAAATTACTTTTTAAAGGAAAAATGAGGTCATACTTTTTTTGAATGAGGTAGAAACTTATTGTCTGCAATAATGAGTGTTAAAGAGTAACCTTTGGTTTCAGTCTTCTTAAAATCAAAACCTACTCATCTTTGAAGTAAATGCAGAGGTTTCTTCAGCAGACTTGTGTCTTTTGGTATCCATATGTTAGTGAACTCACTATTTGCAACATGATGGGTGGTAAGTATCAGCAAACATTTTGTTCAAGATGCATGGCTATAATAATTTTTCTTTTTTTGTCCGTTCTTATTAGTAATTTTCTTTAGTGTACAAATAATTTTCATTATGATATATCCACAGATGCATATCTTTGTACATTGTTCATATTCACCTCTCCCAATAGTCTCTATAACCACCCCACTTATCCCCTTTCTCCACCAATAATGCCGCTTCTGCTTCCATGTTTTGTCTGCTAAATTTCAATGTATATTCAGTATTTTAATATGTATGACATGAAAGTAGAAGGGGTCTATGTAGGAGGAGAAAGGGACTAAAGAGAAGGAACAGGGGACAATAAGAAAGGGTAATGAGGGAAAAGAAGAGAAATATCATGTTTTACTCTCAAATGCAAAATCTAGAGACATATGTTGTTAGGTGCAGTTGAGTCAGTGTCCAACTCGCAGCAACCCTATGTACAATAGACAAAAACAGTATTGTTGGTGCGTCTCTGCCCTTCATAGAGTCTTCAGTGGCTGATTGTTTTTTGGAAGTGGGTTACCAGGTCCTTCTCCCAAGCCAACAGAGCCTTGCATTCTCAGGCAGTCTTTCATCCAAGTACTGACCAGGTGTGACCCTGCTTAGCTTCCAAGATCTGATAGGACTGGATACCACAGTGGTATGGCTGCAAGAAAAACCAATAATAATAAAAAATTAATATATACAAATTAATTTATACATTAATTATACATTAATTATACATTATGTATAATTATACATAATTATACATAATTATACATTAATTATACATTATAATTATACATTAATATATACAAATACATATATATATGTATATGTATGTATATATATATATGTATTTGTATATATCCATCTTTTTAAGAATCCAATTCACTCCATATTCTTTTCATTAAAAATATATTTTGAGTTTTTATCTCATTAATATAGACAGGATCATTGCTAAACAAATAAAATGTTTTACAAAACAATAAAATCTTCATAGACTGCTCAGTGTCTATTTCCCATCCTAAATTCTCCACTTTCCCACTGATCTCACCACCTTCTAGGACACAGCATGAGTCATGAAAGCTCACTGGCTAGTACCCTGAGTAGTCAGCAGGAGAAGCCTCAGCATGTATGTCCTCACCACTGAGAGCAGGGGTTAGCTGTCCCTAGTCATTGCTGTTGCAGAGTCTCAGCACATTTTATTTTATCCAAAAAGCCTATTTCTCTGTCCTCAAAATAAAGTGTTAGTTTATGATGCTCCTATAAAACACCAGGTTATATACTGCTGGTCATCTATCTGATTTAACCACGTTAACATCAGAAATCTGTTCACCACAAGTGCATTTCAAGGGCTATTAAACATGAACATAGCAGAAAATATAAGTACAAATTGACATCAAATTCATCATGATGTATTTTGATGGAATGGTTATTTAAAATAATTTATTTAAAAAGCATAACCATACTGGATATCTGGACAAAAGGCATACATTGGGATGCATTGACATAAATGTATGGTTACCCTAATCATGGATTATTGATCTATAGAGAGATCATTTCCCATTCTGAAATTGTTATTGTTTTATATATGTAAGTGGTTAATTTTTAATTATTTATTGAAGCTGCTAAATGATTAAAAAGAATGCTGAGAACATTTCTTCCTGAAGAAAAGAGATACAAGCAAACAATTTCTAGGGCTTTTGATCAAAGAACATGAGTGCTACAGTAGAGTAATGACTACTTAATCATTATTAGAGTATGAGGTGGTGTTGATTATTGTAATCATGATATGGGTTTTTACATTTGTACTTGGATAATTGAAGCAATACAATTGTGAGATTTAATAATTATCTAAGAATCAATTTCAACATTCATAATAAAAATGGAGAATATATATGCTATGTAAATATGTGTATTCTCTGAGTATATATATATGTGTGTGTGTGTGTGTGTGTATATACATATGCATATATATGTATACATATACATACACATACACACACCCTACATGGGAGGAAGAGGCAGGAGGATCACAAATTCTAGGCCAGAGGCAGTGTGTATAACTTAGCAAGATGCTGTCCCAAAATAAAAAATTTTAAAAATAGACAAGGAGTGCAGTTCAGCAATAGAGTGCTTACAAAGCATGCATTAAGACCTAGGTTTAATCTCTAAGTACCAATAAATAAATAAATAAATAAATAAATAAATAAATAAATCTTAAAATAAAAACAAGACAAAGGGATAAAAAAGGTCAAAATTCCTGTGAATACAGAATTGTTGTATAAATAGAACAGTCGTAAGTTTCTAGAATCTTAGCCCTAAAGGAAGAAGAAATATATTAATACTTTGATCAAATTCCCCCAGATAACTTAATTGTATCCTACTCATGCCTAATTAATGCAGTTATATAGTTAATCTAGACATCACATTCCAGAAAGAATAAGCCAGCCTTCTAAAAGAAGATAATAAATTGGGACATAAGGAAAATAATAGAGGAAAATAAAGTGAAAAGTGGCATCAGAACTAAAAAAGTATAAATCTTAAATATTGCTAAGTTGGTTTCACAAATTCTTAAGTTTTTGAATATCTTCACCATTGATACAAAGAGAAAATCATGAATGGTTGTCCCTTTACATTGTTCACAAACTAATGGCATATTAGATTCTCGGGAAAAATGTGCTTCTTTGTGACAACAACACCAGTTTATAAAGATTGTTGGAAAACTACAGCCCATCTACCAGGATTTTACATTTCCTCTTTTCTGCCTTCCAAGCAGCCTAGGACTACAGTAAGTACAAAGAATCTTGAGAACAACAAAGGCAGGCAGGAATTAGAGTATAATTTTGGGGAGATTACCCTGCAAAGAATATATTCTTACAGATATCACTAGAGATTAAGGTAACTATGTTGTATTTACTAGGAGTGAGGTGTATCATTTATCCAGGTTTATCCTTCAAGCTAAAATCCAGCACTATCAAATCTGTTCTTTAAGTAAATATGAAGATTTTTCAATCCAGATAACATATGAGTATATAAATATTGTTGCACTGGTAACAATGGCTTCATATTCAAGTTTTTTCAAGTAGGACCTGGTAAAACTTATAGCAGAAGCACTTCTTAAGGACAGATTAATGGTAACTGTTGTTGTCAGGTGCCGTCCAGTCAGTGTCAAACTCATAGTGACCTTATCTGCAACAGATGAAACACTGTTGGTAGTGCTTCTTGGCTATTCATAGTGTTTTCAATGGCTGATTTTTGGGGGAGTGAGTCACTAGGTTCTTCTCCTAAGCCTCCAGCACCTGGTGTTCCCAGGCAGTTTTTCCATCCAAGGACTAACCAGGTCCTACCCTGCTTAGCCTCTGGGATCTGGTGGGATTGTACACCATAGTGGTACAACCTGTAATGTAAAATACAAAAAAAATCATATAAATTCAATACTACATGTATATACATGTTAATGTGCTCTTTGGTAAATTCATTACTTATATATGTACACATATATGTAAATTTTTGAGGTCCTTAGGCATAAAGTGAATCATAGAACTGCTTATATGTGAATTCACACACACAAACACACACATCCACACACATCCACATAGACACAAAGGGAACGTGCTCCCTTACAAGAGATTGGTAGCGTTAAGAATAATCATAACTAGCATTTAGTTGTGAGTATAGAATGAAGCAAGTGCATAAAGAATCTTTAGTCAAACATATACAGTTTACTCTTAGTCAAACACAGGTACATAAACAGATAAAACACTGATTTTCTTAGTTGCTGATGTGCAAGATAATAAATTGGGACATAAGGAAAATAATAGAGGAAAATAAAGTGAAAAGTGGCATCAATAAATTGGGACATAATGTGCATGGATTAGAGCATGTCAGCATCGATAGTTGGTTTTCTGTCTGGCTAAGGAAGGGAAAGCTAATCTAATAGCTCTTTCAGTCTTCTAATAAAATGAGAAGAGTGTCATCAAGTCACACTGATGAACTCATTAAAATTCCAAGTCTTCATAATATTACAGAGAAGCTGACCTTCTGAGTAGTCTACCTTTACTTATGCATGGACACAATATTTGAGGATATTTTGATTAGACATTTGGGGGGCTATATATACATCAACATCCTTGTATTTAATTATTTCTTAGTTCTCCCAGAAAGGAATTAAGTCCTTTTCTTTTAGTATTTCTTCATTTAATACTTGATTCCTTCAAAATCTATTAGCTCTTCCCTAAAAGGAGCTCCAAACATTCTTTGAGTTTTTGGAAATCTGTATTGGTGATTTAGGTGCTTATTTTTGAAACATTTAGGTACCCACTGCTAAAACCCTACCATTATGGCGACTGATCTCATTTGATCTCGGAAGCTGAACAGGGTAGGGTCTAGGTAGTCCTTGTATGGGAGACTGCCTGAGAATACCAGGTGCTGTATGCTAGGAAGAAGGACCCAGCTGTTCACTCCTGAAACAACCAACTATGAAAAACCCTATGAATAGCAGCGAAGCCTAGACATAGTATCGGGCATGACACAGGGTCAGGTAGTATTTTGTTCTCTTGTACATACAGTCACTGTGAGTTAAACCCTACTCGATGGCACCTAATAAATACAACAGAGTGCCCACTGATATGACATCTCATCTTTAGAGGATCTATTTATATATCATCAATGAATTTAATTATATGTGTTCCTTCAAATGAATTTCTGTGGCTTTTAAACATTAACTTCTGGTTTGTGTTTGACATTTGGTTTATAATTTTAGCTACAATTTGCAATCCAGGTGCAGAATAAAACTCAAATTCCTAAACTCTTCCATACATTTGAAATTCATTCCAAACTTTAGTTTGTAGGTTTTACAAACATTACAATAAGTATATAGATACACACACATATGCACATTTACATATTTAAAATTTAAATGATTTTTTATGACATAAAGCGAGTTATATAGCTCATTCCACATTAACTTAATCCTGAAGGAAATTCAAAATAAGCCTAGTATCACAATAGCACTACAAGAAAAAAAAATCTTTTCAAAAAGTAGGGACACATTTCCATTAGCTCCATGGAGCTAAGAAAATACAAAATAGGAAGAGATCTATAGGGACGACAAAAGAGATTTTGATTCATCCTCATTATCTATCCCTGGTCTAGAGGCACAGGTAATCAAAATAAGTATTTAGCAAACAACATGCTTATTGGATAATATCATTTTATTTTGTAATGAAGACTTTTGCTCATTTTTTTCACTACTCTTTATCATACCAAAAGGGTAAGTTTAGTTTTTGAATGATAAAGCTCATAATGAGCATGTCTCTCTGCCTTCCTCTTCTCCCTTCTTTCATCTATGACCTAAAAATTCATACTTATAAGCCATGTGTGATTAAATAAAATTCATCTGGATAATCTTCTTACCTCAAGTTCAACTGTTGTGGGCCTTAATGATATATACCAAATCACTTTTCCCATGCCTGCAGCTGTAGCCCTGTGGCATCCCATCCTGTCAGATATCAGAAGCTAAGCAGGGTCGGGCCTAGTTAGTACCTGGATGGGAGATCACCTGGGAACACCAGAAGCTGTAGGCTTGGGAGAAGGATCTGGCAACCCCCTCCCAAAAATCAATCTGCCATTGAAAACCCTATGAACAGCAGAGAAGCACTGACAATAGTGTTTCCCCTGTTGTACAGAGGGTCGCTATGAGTCAGATACCGACTCAACGGCACCTAACAACAACAACAACAACAATATTGGGTACCATGGGAATAATACCAGGGGGCATATAATTAGATATTGGAGGACATTTTAGAAATTTATCACTATAAATTATATGTATAATATTGTGTGCATGTGTGTTTGTGGGTGTGTAATCACTCCAATCAAGACACTGAGCCACTGCTTAAACATTGATGAAAGAAGTGACAAAGTTACTGGGAAGTTAGTTTGAAATTTTCACCAATACAGAAAGAGTGGGCTGTAATGTTTTCCACAGTTGTTCTCCAAAGATACATGTGGTCTTTTAGTCAGTGGGAATGAAAAACTCAAATTTTAAGTACAGCAGAACACAGGATTTGAGTTTACATGAGACTAAAGAGTGTTGGGAGCCATGGGCCCCCGCAGTGAATGAAGGCTGCTTTGCCTGCAGGTGGATATGTGCCTGAGAGCTTGGCTATGTGACAAAGGTGACCATAGCCGGAAGCTCTGCTACCTGTGGAATGAGGAAACAGCACATCAGAGGCTCTGTTGAACTTTGTTCCTTGTTTGTCCTTGAGTTACTATATTAACATGAGTATAGATGTGAACTTTGTTCCTTGATTGTCTCTTTAGTTACTATATTAACATGAGTATAGATCTGAACTTTGTTCCTTGATTGTCTCTTTAGGATTAATCTGTTTCTGGGGGCTAACTAAGCTGATTGTAAACCTTATGACTGTTACAAAGTCCATTGTACTGCAGTTACCTTTGTGAGCTATTTTTAGTATCTCCTTGAGTTACTATGTAAGCATGAGTATAAAGAATAGTTTTGCTCAAGACCATCAGTCTTGGCCTCTTTGTCTCCTTCATCTTCAGCTCTCCCCTTCACCTGGCTGGACCGCAGCAAAAGAGTGATTGTGACTATCTGCTAAAAGAGTCACATAGGACCAAGAGATAAATTAAGCCCTGGCCTGTGTATTGTTCTTGTAACTCTGATGGGTCCATGGATCAACCCAGTGGTTGTTTGGTACTCCACAAATATTAATTTGAAAGTGATACCTGTAATCCCAGTGAGGATCACAAGTTCGAGACCAGAGGCAGTCTGTATAATTTAGCAAGAACTTGTCTCCAAAAAGTAAAAAAAAAAAAAAAAAAAAAAAAAAAAAAAAAAAAAAAAAAAAAAAAAAAAAAAAAAAAAAAAAAAAAGGGGCTGAGGGTACAGTTCAGTGGTATAGCACTTGCAATACATGCAAGAGTGAGGCCCTAGGTTCAAACCCCAGTACTGAAAGAAAAAAAGAAGAAGAAGAAGAAGAAAGAAGAAAGAAAGAAAGAAAGAAAGAAAGAAAGAAAGAAAGAAAGAAAAAGAAAGTGATAAAAAGTACAAGTGGAAAACAGAGTAACTTATTCATTATATCCTTGGCCTGCAGGATAAAAGTTTATTTGGAAAAGATCAAGTAGTAGGCTCAGAAAATGGCCCCCAACCAAAATATGGCAGTAAATCAAGTCAATATCATATGAAGGTGTGCTTGTAGTGATTGATTTTAATCTTAGAGATCTCCAGGACACAGGGTTGCTATCTCTCTCATAACTTCTTCATTCACCAGTGATTGCTATTCCTTACTTTGGCTTGTTATAGTATAGTAGATTCTAGTAATTACCAAAGATCATATTTTTTTCAAGGTGAGGGTTTAGAAAGAGCAGCTTTCAAACAGGTCATATTGTTCACATTCAGGAAAAAATCCAGTGGCTGGGCAGAATAGAAAAAAGAAGGCTTGACCATTTCTGTCCAGTATGGGACTCTGCCAGTACTCTTTACTCCACAGATCTGAGTTGGCTGATGAAGACTTTGTCATATTAACGTTAGTCAGGTTAGTCAGAGGCTTTCTGTCCCCAATCCTGGTTCCTGCATGTTTTTTCTTACCAGAGTTAGCCCTAGAAAAATATTGAATTATTAAATTTGTCTCAGCATATAATTCTTGAAGGACCCTGTGTTAGTCATCCTTTCATCGCTATAATAAAATATCTGAGATAATCAACTTATAAAGAGAAAACAGTGACTTTGGCTCACAGTTTTGGAGGTTCAAGTACAAGGACAAACCTGTTGTGAGCATGACAGTGAGTGCATAGTGGAGGTAACTTCTCACCTCATGGTCAGGAAGCTAAAGAAAAAGAGCAAGAGTCTGGAGCCCCACAATCTCCTTCATAGGAATGCCTGCCACTAGGCCCTACCTCTTCAAAGTTCCATCACGTCCCAAGCACCACCCTGAGCATCAAACCTTTAACACAAATCTTTGAAAGACATTTATCCAAACCATAGTATTCTTCCCCTGGTTCCCAAGGTTCATGTCTATCTCACAATGCAAAATACAATCAATCCTTCCCCAAGAGTCCACATATCTTAACTATTCCAATATTAACCAACAATCCAACTTAAAAATCTCCTCAAATTTACATGTGTTCCTTTTTTGGCCTAACTGTAAATTTTTCAAATATTTCTGTTCTGCTCTTTTACTTTTGATTTTCACTGTAAATTTACCTAAAAATGGGCAATAATATCCATGCCACAGTATGTATGCTTGTTTTCCTTGAAATTTCCTCAGCCAGATAAAGTAGTCCATTACTGTTAAGTTCAGCTTCATAGAAAGTACCAGGGCATAGATAGGATCAGGATATTTTTTTGTTCGTTTGTTTTGCCATGGTGTCACAAGGAAGCTCTCTCATCCAGTTGCAAATTCAGTACCTATTTCCATCAGAAACTTCATCAGCATAATATTTACTGTCTATATACTTATAAATAATCTGGTTTTTAATGCCCCATTAGAAATATCCATTAACCTCCACTTATATAGTCTATCCTGGTTCTAGAAACTCTTCCAAATTCCTCCCATAAACCAATTATGAAGACTCCTTCACGTGGTCAGTTATGTTGTTGGTGTTTGGTGCTGTTGAGTCGGTATCTGACTCATAGCGACCCTCTGTACAACAGGGGAAACACTATTGTCAGTGCTTCTCTGCTGTTCATAGGGTTTTCAATGGCAGATTGATTTTTGGGAGGGGGTTGCCAGGTCCTTCTCCCAAGCCTACAGCTTCTGGTGTTCCCAGGTGATCTCCCATCCAGGTACTAACCAGGCCCGACCCTGCTTAGCTTCTGAGATCTGACAGGATGGGATGCCACAGGGCTACAGCTGCAGGTTGTCAGTTATAGCCATAGTTAATTGCCCTACTTGCTACTAATTGTTTGTTAGCCAGTTTTCTGTCACTATAACAAAATGTCTGAGATAATTAACTTACAGAAGCATTTATTTCACCCCATAGTTTTGGAGCTTCTAGTCAAATATCAGATGTACCCATTATTCTGGATCCTTGGTGGGCCTTTTTCCTGATGGCAAGGGTAGGTAGTATGTGGCAGGGAAAGCTGCTGACCTCTTAGCCAGAAAGCAACAAAGAAAGGCTAGGGTCCCACAATCCCCTTCAAGGGCATACTCCGATTGACCTAAGGATCTCCTACTAGGGCTCAGCTCCTAAAAGTTCTGACATCTCCCAATAGCACCACTCTGAGGACCAATCCTTTAACACAAGGAAATTTGGAGGACATTATCCAAACCATAGTTGACTCAATTGATGCAATTATAACTGCAACTAGTTGATCTCAAACATGTTTCAAACTGAGTTCATAAGGTCACACTCAGAGAGTTTTCTTGGGTCTCCTCTAAAGAATACTAAAGGAACAATTAAGTTTTGAAAATGATAATTGGGGCAGATAGAAGGATGAAATCAAGCATTTTTTTTTATTTTTTTGATGTTAAATCTACATCAGTCTTGCCAAATTTTCCTGAGGAGAAGTTATTTTACTATATATAGAGAAAGTCTAGTATCTAAATTAAAAAATAAATGACAAATTAGGATATTTTCATTTTTAAAACAATTTAATTAAATTCTTAAACTGATTACCAATGACTGTTAACAATACAAAAGTTAGATATAGTCATATTTTACTTATTTCCTGATAGAAATTTATAATACCACCTATAAAGGATTCCTATAAAAAATTAAACGTGTATCTAATTATGGCTGCAGCTATAAGTACTAATTTTTCATTATATGGAGGTGACAAAATATGTTAAATGTCATCATGGATCCAATCAGTAGCATCTACACTCAGGTAAACTATAGAACAAATGCCTTTATTCAAAAAACAAATTGCTGAGAGAGAGAGAGATAGGGAGAAAAAAATTATATGCTAAAGAAAATTAATACAATTATCAATCAATTTCAATCTCAATACATGAATCTTTATATTAGCTTCAAAATAATCCGGAGAATTCAGCAGGAGAATAAGAGAAACATAACTAACCAGGAAATGATAGTTATTAAAATTAAATGAAAGGTAAAGGGAGTCCATTATGTTGTTCTTTGTTTCGTAGTATGTGTTTGTTTGGTTTTTTGAGACAGAGTCACACTACATAGCCCAGGATGGCCTTGAGTTCACTTTGTAGTCCAAGCTGGCCTTGGATTCCTTATCTTCCTGCCTCAGACTCCCAAAAGCTGGAACTACAGGCATGTAATCCTATACCTGGTTTGTAGTATATGTTTAAAAAAACATCTTTGTTCAAGCACAGTGGCAAAAGCCTCTAATCCCAGTGACTTGGGAGGTTGAGGCAAGAGGAAAATGATTTTGAGGCCAGAGGCAGCCTGGGTAACTTTGTGAGATCCTGACTTAAAATAAAAAAATTTAAAATGGGCAGAGGGCACAGCCCAGTGATAGAACTCCTGCAAAGTATGTGAAAGGCTATGAGTTCAGCCCTTAAGTACCACAAAATGAATGAATGAATAAATAAATAATACATGTTTTGAGAGTTTGATTATTTTTTTTTAACTCAATCTTTTTCTTCCAGGAGATAATGAGTCCTTATAGACTGAAACAGTAATTTGCCATTAGTAGCTAACTGTTACAATTTGAATCTGGAATGTCACCCAAAGGTGCATGTGTTTAAGTCGTGTCCACTGCCTGTGGCACTATTAGGAGGCAGGGGAACCTATAAGAGATAGAGCCTAGTTGAAAATTTTAAGTCACTAAGGATGTGCCCTCAAAGGGGATTGTAGAACCCTGGTTTCCTCCTTTTACTGTCTTTCATTTCTAGCCATGAGATGAATGGGCTTCCTCTCCTGCACTCCCACTAGGATGAACGGCCTTGCCACAGGCCCAAAATCAACAGGACCAACTGAAAATGGACTGAAATTTCCAAAAAACTGAGACAAAAATTAACACTTTCTGCTTTACCGGCTGGGATTTAGCTCAGTTGGCAGAGCGCTGCCCTGCAGTCTCTGAGGTCCCGAGTTCGATTCCCAGCACCGCAAAAATGGGAGAAGGGCCTGGCAATCCACTCCCAAGGCAATCCCAAAAAACAGACAGCCACTGAAAACCCTGTGAGGGTCGCTATGACTCGGATACCAACTCAATGGCACCTACCTACCTACCGTTTATACTTTGATTCTCTCAGGTACTTCTCTAGGAACAGAGAGCTGACTAACACAGTAATCAAAAAAGAAGTAGCACTATACTAATATGAATATCGGTCCAGGGTACATAATAACCCTTTAGTACTTGAATCTTTTTGTTGTTGTTAGGTGCCCTGGAGTTGGGTCTAACTCATAGTGACCCTATGTACAACAGAACAAAACATTCCCTGACTCTGTGCCAGGCACACAATCTTTTTCATGTTTAAACTCATTGTTGCAGACACTGTGTCAATCCATCTAGTAGAGGGTCTTCCCTTTTTTCATTGACCTTCCACTCTCCCAAACATGATATCCTTCTCCAGGAATTGGTCTTTCCTGACAACATGTCCAAAATATGTAAGACATAGTCTTTCCTTGCTTCTAAGAAGGACTCTGGTTGCATTTCTTCTAGGAAGAATCTGTCAGTTCTTTGGCAGTCCATGGGCTACTCAATATTCTTCTCCAGCACCATAATTCAAAAGCATCAATTCTTCTCCTATCTGCCTTATTCAAAGTCCAACTTTCACAACCACATGATGCAACTAAAAATATCATGGCACCTTCATCTTCAATATGACATCTTTACATCTCAACACTTAAAAGAGGTCTTTTGAAATAGCTTTTCCCAGTGCAATGTGTCTTTTGATTTTTTTTACTGCAGCCTCTGTGGGTGTTGATTGTAAAACCAAGTAAAGCAAAATCGTGGACAACTTCAGTATTTTCTCTACTTATCATGAAGTTGCTTACTGACCCAGTTGTAAGGATTTTTATTTATTTGATGTTGAGGTATAATCCATACTGAAGGCTATGTTCTTTGATTTTCATCAGCAAATGTTTCAAACTCTTCACTTTCAGCAAGCAGAATTGTGTCATCTGGATTACGCAGTTTGTTAATGAGTCTTGCTTCAATCATGATGCTCTATTCTTCTTAATAAAGTCCACCTTCTTGGATTATTTGTTTGGCATAGAGATTGAAAAGGTATGGTGAAAGGATATAGCCCTGATGCACATCTTTCTTGACTTTAAGAGGCTTTAAGGGTCTAGGCTTTAGCTCAGTTTGTAGAGTGCTATTTTGCAGTCTTTGAGGCCCTGAGTTCAAGCTCCAGCACCACAATAATGGGAGAAGGACATGACAATCCACTCCTGAAATAATCAGTCATTGAAAACCCTATGAGGGTCTCTGTAAGTGGGACTACACTGGATGACTCTTGAATCTTTTAGTCACTGTATATTTTTATCTGTTATGAATTTCAAGAAAGATTAACAAGCTCCTTCTTCATAGAAGGAGTAAGTCACTTCATTGTGCCCACTACATGGAATGCACTGTGTTAAGTATTGAGAATATAGACGTTAATAACCTAAAATCTTTTCCTTCATGAGCCTGCATAACAGGAGACAAAAAATAAATATATTATCCAACAAGATAAACAGTGTAACAGAAAATGATGCATGTTAAGCAGTATGAAGAAAAATAAAGAGGGCATAGTTAATGGAATAAGTGCTAGATGAGCTGCTGTTTTACAGAGTGATAAGGAAATCCTTAATTCAGTTTGTTTTAAGCAGAGTGCTAAATATAAGCAAAGGAAAAGCTATATTGTTATCCAGGGGAGGAGTATTTAGGGCAGAGAACCCACCAAAATTTAAAGTCCTTATGTGAAATTGAGTACCATAAATTGTGAGGAGTATGGGCTATGGATTAATGAGAAAGGCTGAGAGTGGCAGAAGAGATAGGAAGAAGATACAAGTGACCATAGGAAGAAATTGTACCTCTGATTAAATGAGAGGCCATTTAGAATCTTTTAAGGAGAGAAATGTAATAATTTGCCACAGGTAGATAAACAACAGTTAGGAATCAAAGGCAGAAGAGAACCCATTTAGAACAGCCTTGCAGTAATCCAGCTCACTTTTGCTGGAAATTTCTAATAAGCAAAAATTACAAGTGCTTTTGGTATTATAAAATCATGGAGGAAGAGTAACAGAGATGAAGAGTCCAGTAGAGGCTTACAAAAGTAAATAACTTATGGAAGATGAATAAAGAGAATTCTGTTTTGCACACATCCGATCTATTAATAGTTTATAATTAGTCTTTCTTGAGTAGATGGGTTCTTGCCATCCATGTAATATCCTTTGCATGTACTGGGACATCGTCCAGGTATATTAGGTCAAGATTTGCATTCTGTCCTCAAGCAATTCATAGTACACTGGAGGAGAGTGACATATCAATATGTAATTACAAAAGAGAACAGTCAGAAACATTTAGGGTGTTATAGGTCTCTTAGTATAACCAGCACAATTTCAAAAGAAATTTTGTAATCCCTCAAAGATGACTGATTCCATGCAGATCATAGGCAAAATTCTACTAAACACATATTATGAAAAATATTTAATAGACTTTTTCTAAGACTATTTCTTAGATTCATTTATTTAATTAAGTAGTCAATTATTTATTTGAATAGTTTTATGTACCATTTTTCTTCACTTCCTTAAGCTTGAGAAACACAGAGCATGTTCTTCCCTTTTGGTTTTCTGCCTCCAGCTCCTTGAACATTGTTGTTGTTGTTGTTATTAGGTGCCGTCGAGTCAAGTCCTACTCATAGCCACCCTACATACAGCAGATCGAAACACTGGCCGATTCTGTGCCAGGCAAACCATCTTATTTATGTTTAAGCCCATTGTTGCAGACACTGTGTTAGTCCATCTGGTGGAGGGTTTTCCTCTTTTGCATTGACCTGCCACTCTCCCAACATGTCCTAAATATGTAAGACACAGTTTGGCCATTCTTGCTTCCAAGGAGCACTCTGGTTGTATTTCTTCTAGGACAGATTTGTTGGTTCTTTTGGCAGTCCATGGTATATTCAATAGACGTCTCCAGCACCACAATTCAAAAACATCAATTCTTTTTCTGTCTCCCTTGTTCAAAGTCCAGCTTTCACAACCATATAATGCCACTGAAAATACCATGGCATGAGTCAGACGCACCTTCATCTTCAATGTGACATCTTTGCTTTTCAATACTCTAAAGAGATCTTTTGCCACAGCTTTTCCTAGAGCAATGAGTCTTTTGATTTCTTGACTGCTACTTCCACGGGTGTTGATTATAGAGCCAAGCAAAGCAAAATCTTGGACAACCTCAATCTTTGCTCCATTGATTGTGAAGTTGCGTGCTGACCCAGTTGTAAGGATTTTTGTTTTGTTGATGTTTAGTCGTAACCCATATTGAAGGCTATGATCTTTGATCTTCATCAGTAAATGTTTTAAATCCTCTTCATTTTCAGCACGCAAAGTGGTGTCATCTGCATAACGCAGGTTGTTAATGAGTCTTCCTCCAATCTTTTTTTTATTAGAAATTTTTAATGTACATCATAATGTGATTCATTTTGACATGTTGATGCCCCGTTCTTCCTCATAAAGTCCAGCTTCTCAGATTGCACATGTCATTATAATCATTGTTTTTGTCTTCTTGAGCTGCCTTCTGAAATCTTCTGTTTAGTTCCTTAACTTCATCATGTCTTCCTTTTACTTTGGCTGCTCGACCTTCAAGGGCAAGTTCTACTGTCTCTTTTGACATGTAATTTGGTCTTTTCTCTTTTTTCTTGTCTTTTAAAGAACTTTTTGCTTCCTTCTTGAATGATATCTTTTATGTCATGCCACAACTCTTCTGGTCTCCTATCATTTGTGTCTAATGCATTAAACCTATTTTTGAGGTGGTGGATCATAGCCTTCAATATGGGTTACAACTAAATATCAACAAAACAAAAATCCTTATGTTTGGGTCAGCATGCAACTTCACAATAAATGGAGAAAAGATTGAGGTTGTCCACGATTTTGCTTTGTTTGGCTCTATAATCAACACCCGTGGAAGCAGCAGCCAAGAACTCAAAAGACGCATTGCTCTAGGAAAAGCTGTGGCAAAAGATCTCTTTAGAGTACTGAAAAGCAAAGATGTCACATTGAAGACGAAGGTGAGTCTGACTCATACCATGGTATTTTCAGTGGCATCATATGGTTGTGAAAGCTGGACATTGAACAAGAGAGACAGAAAAAGAATTGATGCTTTTAAATTGTGGTGCTGGAGACGTCTATTGAATATACCATGGACTGCCAAAAGAACCAACAAATCTGTCCTAGAAGAAGTACAACCAGAGTGCTCCTTGGAAGCAAGAATGGCCAAACTGCGTCTTACATATTTCAGACATGTAGTCAGGGGAGATCAATCCCTGGAGAAGGACATTATGTTTGGGAGAGTGGCAGGTCAACGCAAAAGAGGAAAACCCTCCACCAGATGGATTGACACAGTGTCTGCAACAATGGGCTTAAACATAAATAAGATGGTTTGCCTGGCACAGAATTGGCAAGTGTTTCGATATGCTGTACATAGGGTGGCTATGAGTCGGACTCGACTCAACAGCACCTAACAACAACAACAATGTGCCATTTGTTCTGATGTAGTTTTTTTCCTGCTATTTGTTTAAGAAATCTCATTTTCTTTCAATTTTTACCTTAAATCCTAAGAGACAAGAACTATATCTTTAATTCATATTGAATTAATTAAAAAATTGTGTTTATCTTTAATAAAAAAGGAATCATGGTTATTTTCCTTCCAATATTTCTTCCAGAAAAGAGCATTTTAAATTATTTCTTTCACTTGTTTATACTAACAATTTCTTTTTCCAAAAATACATATTCCATGCTATCATTTTCTATGCAAACTACCAGCTGCAAAGAATAATCTGTTCCTGACAGTGTTTTGCCCCAGAAGTTACTCTGAACTTCTTGAACGAAGAAAACAAAATAATTCAAGGGCATTTGGACACTTGACTCAATCAAGAATTTATAATTTTGTTAAATAATGATCAAACTGTCAAACACTACAAAAGCTAAATGGGTTAATATCACTGGTTTCCTTCTTTTCTATTATTCAACATATTTGGAATTTATTTCTTGATTTATATAAGTACCTTTAGCTTAAAAAGTTGCATATATCTATATCTATATCTATCTATCTACCTATCTATCCACAATATTTTAAGTATTACAGATAGAAGAATTACAGTCTGTAGCCATTGCACCTTGGCATTGTATCTCACTGATCTCAGAAGCTAAGCAAGGTCTGTCTGGTTAGTCTTTGGATAGGAGACCACCTGGAAATATCAGTTGGTACAGGCTAGGGAGAAGGATCTGGTGGCTCACTCCTGAAAAAATCTGACATTGAAAACCCAGTGAATAGCAGGGAAGCAGTGACAATAGTGCCAGGCATTTGTCAGGGAGTGTTTTGTTCTGTTATACATAGAGTAGCTATAAGTCTGACTTGAGGGCACATAACAGCAACAACAACAAGAATTACAAAAGAGCTATATGTCCTCGGTAAGCAGATAGTACTCTCTGAAAATTTTCATTTGCTTTGAGGTTAAATAATTCTACTCTATAGCAAGTATTATATGGATTCTTTATTTATAAAAGAGATTCATGCCTTTCTAACTCATTAGGTTTTTTGGAGCACATTTTTGTGGATGAATGTTTTATTTTTTTCTCATAATGTACACTTCACTATGGTGATAAACTAGTCTTGCTCTGGGAATGACACTAAAATTTCTAAAGAAGAAAAAATATTAGAAAGTTTTAAGTAGAAAATTCATACACAAGAATTACAAATATTGTAAACGTTGAAAACTCATAATAAATAATGAATGAAATTAAAATTAAGATAAAATTTATTTTGTAAGGATTATTTAAAAAGGATAATATTGGCCAGAATAGGATGAAGCAATAATTTTTGAATTGCTGATATAATATAAATTTATACAACTCTGTGTAAAACATTTTGGCAATATAACCCAAAAGTATTACATATTCTTACAATTGCTGACCTAGTAATTCTATGATCTATGTATGAATTCTAAGGAAAAGGTAAATTTTGGAAAATAGCTTGCTGAATAAAGGTATAAATTGCACTGTTATTTCACCAAAAAAGGAAAAATAGACTAACTTAATAGAAATTAGGGAAGACCAAAAACCACAGAAATTTAAAAATGGCACGCTATAGACATAATTCTTCCACACAATGCTTATGCAGCATTTTAAATAAAAGCTCTTTCCGTTCTCTAATGCTATATATTAACTGCCTGGTAATTGAAAGCATTTCAATTGTATGATTACTGTACCAGTATATCAAATCCACTGCAACGGTTATGTTTTAGCTACTCCTAATGATATTTACAAAAGATTATAAATTAATCTTTGGGAATGTGAATTATTTAAACCTGTATATCTTTGTCAATAATATGAAACAAAAATCTACCTGAAACATAAGTGTTCTAATTATATACCATATATGATACTAAGTATGCAATAATTTTTAACATAGTAATAATAATAACTATCAATATACCAACACATATTGTATATAACATATAATATATTGTATTATATATAATGGGGTCATGTTTGGGCTGAGAAATTTTAAGTGAATTTTTCTTCTTTATATTTCTATTTCTGAAAATATAAACTGAAAATTTTAGAGGGACAGTGAAGCATGTCTGAAATATAAGCATAAAAAGCATGATTAATAGCTGGTACTAATCATCTGAGTCTGCAGGGTGGCTTCCCAGGGGTGACCTATTATTCTCCTGTGGCATTTCTGAGAGAAAGTGTTCTTCCTACTTATCTTTGCACAGAAAATATTGTTGTTTGTTGTTGTTAGGTGCCGTGGAGTCGGTATCCGACTCATAGTGACCGTACAACAGGCAAAACACTATGGTTAATGCTTCTCTGCTACTTATAGGGTTTTCAAGGGCTAATTGTTTTTTGGGAGTGGGCTGCTGCATCCTTCTCCCAAGCCTACAGCACCAGGTGTTCTCATGTGGTCTCCCATTCAACTACTAACCAGTCCTCACCCTCCTTAGCTTCGGAGATCTAACAGGACTGGACACCACAGAGGTACCACTGCAGACAACAAATATTTGGAAACCAATATAAGCCTGCATCTGAAACATTATTTGCTAGCTTTGGAATTGCTGGTATTCTTGTTGCATTTTTGAGTATTCCATATTTATTCACAGTCCTAATAAATCTGTTTTGTCTTAATATAACAAGTATTATATTATTTATTTGCATATTTGTAGTATCCTTGAGTTTCACATGCTGTACATAGTCCCTCACATTACTTTAGAATCAACACCCTAAGATAAAACTGGCAAAGCCATTGATTTCCTTTTCCTCCTAATAGTTGTTTCTTCATTTGTTTTTCTTTTGTACTCGATCCTGATTAGCCTTTCAACCTAAATCCAGTGCAGAATCAAAATTCCCTTTGGTAAGAAACATTTTATTCAATACTTTGCATTGTATTCATTTATTTTAATGTCTGGTGAGGATCATGTTGAAATTAGTAGGGTAAATGGCAGCCAACTGGCCCTTGAAATGGTTGCAGTCACGTGACACTTTGGATGGTTTGAAGAAAGCCATGGGAAACAGTGCCAAGCCTCACCTCCCAGGCATGCCTCCAGGAACCTTGCAGGTCCTTTCTGGCATTGGACTTTACTTCATGGGCAACAACCACATTTTGTCTGAAGATCTTGGAATAGCAAATATTTATAGGCTATGTATAAAATTAAGACTCAATAAAATATCAAAAGTGGAATATTTTTCAGGTACAATTGAGAAGTTTTGGCTCTGACTTGGTTCTCATTTCTTTAAAACAAAAAACAAAAAACAAAAAAAAACCTGAGCCTAAAAGCTATTTCCCAGAACCTTTGTGCAAAAGTGTGTGTGTGTGGGGGGGGGGCAGGCAGAGTTGGAATGAGAATTCAACAGTAAGTAGTAAAAATAAAAGTGAAGTATCAGTTTTTACCTTCATTTTCAAAATCTACAGTCATTTATTCAATTCTATCCAATAGTGTAGCCCACATAAAAGTCTGGGAGTTAAGAATCCCAGGGGTCCCAATTCTCTTAAACCTGCAATGTCTTGTGTTACCTTATAATTTGGATGCTGGAATTCAGTGCCCTGCCTTATTCGGAATAAGAATAAGACCTGTGTGAGAGTAAGTGGTTAGTTAAGTTCCTCCTTGCATACTTATAAAGGTCAGGAACAGACAGTTTGTAGGAGTTATTGTTGCATTCTTAATCACAAATGTCATCAATATTACATAATTTGTGATGGATCTGTGCAGAGTAAGAATCTGGAAAAATGTTTACACAAACTTGCAAAATAAAAAACAAAACAAAAAATGGGATATTGGTATTGCAATACCCAAGGCAATTAGTTTTGCATGCAAAGAAGAGAGACAGACGAGTTTAGAAGACTTCAGAGGGACATTGCCACTTTTACTGCAGTCAATCTATCAGTCAAAATAGGGAAAGATGAGCTGTTGTTTCTCTTACGAAAGGTGAAAAGGAGGGGTTGTGCTTTTGTGTGTGTGTGTGTGTGTGTGTGTGTTTAAAGAGTAAGCTACTATAAATAAACATGGTCTCAAAGAATATTCAGTCTAGATTACATGAGTTGAGAGTGGAAGATATGGCAGAACTTAGTAGTTAGCATTTGATAAATGAAGTAGAGAATCACCTGGATATAAATATAGCATTAAAAAAAGAAAGAAAATTATAGATCTGATGGTTAAACACAGTTGTCGTTTTTTGTGGTTTGCATAAGTAATTACTTTCTTCGTATTCCAGGGAAGTCACTTGCTAATTTGGGCTGGCAATAATTTTGAGTTAGAATTAGTGGTTAGAAAATCTTTGATATAATGAGAGTGCTAACATTTGTGGCAATCAGAGAATGATTTGCTCCCTAGCTTTCAAAACTATATTAAGACCTTAGCACAGTGGTGCAGGCCTGTAATCCCTGTGACTCAGGAGGCAGAGGCAAAGTTCGAGGCCAAAGGTAATCTTGAGTAATTTAGCAAAACTGTTTTAAAATTTAAAAAAGGGGTCTGGGGTATAGCTTAGGGTAGAGTACTTGGAAAGTACCCGCAAAGCCTTGGATTCCACTCCCCAATATTGAAAACAAAAAATAACATATATGACCAGTGATTTCTTAGATTTCAGATACTGGAATTATTGAAGCAGAGATTGTCCCTGTATTTTTTCCTTTTTTACTTTTACATATGGAGAAACTGTGGCACTGAAAAATTAACCTACTTTTGCATATTAAATTGAGGAAGAGGAATAGATCATGTTGTCTTCTAATATCAAAATTATACCATATAGGGTTCTTGTTCCTTAGCCAATTTGGAAATTAAATTTAGGAGATGTAAAAACTATAAATCTGTTTTAGACAATAAATCAATTATAGTTTTCTGTGTTATTTAACATGCATACCAAAAGCATGTGTCCATCCTTTCTATTAGCTTTCAAGTAAAGCCAGGATTTGGCCTCTAGGATTTGTCCCCAATATTGTATCTTATCCTTCTTGCTCATCAGATGTCCATTTAAACTGGACATTGTATGCTTCTGATCTTCACAATTCTCCACTTCTGTAGTCAACTCCATACTGTCTCCAGGGGTGCAGCAGAGAGATACCACTCAGTGTTACAACCTAGCCTAACAAGTTCCCCTAGCTGGGACCTCTACTTAGGTTAAACCGGGTCCTTGACTTCCTCTCACAAAAGAATTTTAGGAGGACTCACAGAAAGTAAAACAAGTTATAGAGTTTATTTTATTTTTTATTTTTATTTTTTGAGGTACTGGGGGTTGAACTCAGGGCCACATGCTTAAATGTTTTGCAAGTGCCATACCACTGAGCTGTAACCACAGGCCATTTTGTTATGGTTTACTTTTTATTTGAGACAAGGACTCACTAAACTATGCAGACTGCCTCTGGTCTTGAACTTGTGATCTTACTGCCTCTGCCTCCTGAGTTGCTGGGACTACAGACTTGAGCCACCCTGTCCAGCTAGAGTTTATGCTGAGTCGGACCAGACTCAAGTGCACCTTACCACCACAACAACACACTTTAGAATAAGGGCAGGCACCCACAGAGAGAGAAATATATACCCAAGACATGGCCGTGGGCTTCTCAAGGAAAAAAAAGAAGCACATAGGCATGTGTTCCCTTCTGTTTTATTTAACCTAAGGCATACTCTGTGTGATGTCAGTCCTGAGTGCCCAGCTCTGGGCCTGTAGTGTGACATGAACCTTGAAAGGCCCCTATCATGGACTAGGGAGGCCTGGGCGTGTCTCAAAGAAGCAAGAATTACAGAGGGGAAAGAAAAGCTCAAAGGTTATATACATTTTGACCCCAAGCATGGCTTACTATTATTGTAATATTTTCATTCCTTTGAAAAGTCTCTCCAAATAATGTCTCTATTACAGGCAGTCCTCACAGTACTTTTCTTGGTAGTTGTATCAAAGTTCTTGATTCTAAGCTGGTGAAATTCAAACCAGGTCCTGGGGTGAAAGCTTTTTCTCTTTCCCTGTTTCCCAAAGTTTCCCTTTCTTTCTATTCTGCCTCAATACCTTTGTTGTTCCTTCCCATCTAAATGCTAGTTTTTCATGAAGCATCGGCAGATATTCTGGACGGAAGGATACTTTCTGACCTATGAATTTCTGTAAAAATTCAATTTGTAAAAGTTTCTCTTATGACATATTTCTTCTACTTTTCTTGGCTCGATAATTATCAATATAAAAACTATTTTTGTTATTGTTTGTTTGTTTGTTTGTGTTCCAGTACTGGGGGTTGAATCTAGGGCCTCACATGCTATGCAAGTATTCCACCACTGAGCTGCACCCCAACAAGTCTCTTACTATTTTTTAATTTTGAGACAGAGTCTCACTAAATTGTTCAGGCTTACCTCAGCTTCCAGAATAACTGTGATTACAGGCATACACCTTGGTGGCTGGTGATAAATGCCAATTTCTCAGTGTGTATTAATTAACTAGTATGTATCATTAACTAGGGACCTTTAGTATTCTATAGTCAGAAATGCCTGGTGCTGTGATGCACATTGATAGTCCCAGCCACTCTGAAGGATGAGGAAGGAAGATCACAAATTCAAGCCCAGAGGTATGTTGTGGTTCAAAACAAAGAAATAAAAAATAAAACAGGGTGTAGGGGTACATCTCAGTGGTAGAACATTTGCATAGTGTGTGTGAGGCCATTGGTTCAAGCTTCTGGTAATGCAAAAAAAAAAAAGTCATTAAAAAACTATTGACTGTATAATAGATATTCTAGATGTTAAATATTCTGCAAGATTACACAAAATGACCCAAAATTTTAAGTTGTTTTTAAATGGGAACAGTATAAATATAAGTTCTAGGTAAGAAAATCACTCCTTAAAATTGATCAAAGTTACTGATTTTCTTAAGAATCTTTCTAAATAAAACATCAATGTTAGGAAATTTAAGAATAAAAGTATTTGAGGTATATATATATGTATATATATATATGTATATATATATATCTATGTATATATATATATATATATATATATATATATATATATATATTCTACAACTAAATAACCTTTTTAAAAATTCCCTATTAAAGTTATTTGATTTATAAAAATCTATCTCATATGGTAACATGAAAGGAAAATTATTAGGCCCAAATAGAATGTATTGTGACATATGTTGCTGGTAAGTGCTGTGGAGTCAGGTCTGACTCATCGCAACCCTATGTACAACAGAATAAAACACTCCCTGACACTGTGCCATGCCAACACTATTGTCAGTGCTTCTCCACTATTCATTGGGTTTTTAATGGTGAATTGTTTTGGGAGTGGGCTGTCAGGTCCTTAACCTTAGCCTGCAGCACCTGGTATTCCCAGGCAATTTCCCATCCAAAGACTAACCAGCCCAACTTTGCTTAGCTTCCTAGATCAGATGGGATCAGATACCAGGGTGCTATGGCTACAGATAATTTTGACATACAGAAAGACTAAATTAAGACTTGGTTCAATTCTATAATGCATAGCATGTTAACTGGTACAATCAATTATGACTTTATATCTTCATAGCATGTTGAATATGATTAGAAAAACATAAATGACCTTATTGAATGATTGTGTGGGGGTCGTACACTGCAAGATATTCTTGAGAGTGGAGTAAAGCTGTAGTTACTAATTGAACTTGTGGAATGGAAGCTGTGTATTTGCCAGAAGTTTTGGTTTAAGGTAGAAAGAAAGAAGAAGGACAAATTTCAAAAAATAACAAAGTAAACTTGCAAACTTAAAGGAAAAATTCAGACTATCAGGCTAGATGGAGTTTACCAGGAACCAAAGTGACTATGTAATATGCAAACCAAACTACATATAGCCATTTAAACATACTATATTTTAGAGAACTATTTAACATAATAAAGGATCATCCAAAATTAAACAACAAAATAGATCTGAAATAGATCTTCACAACACATACTGCATCTACACACAAACACACAACACACCTTTCTTTGCAATATTCTTAGAAAGCCCCAGTACTTAAACATCTAGGTGAAGTTGATATTGATCTACTTGTCACTTCACATGAAGAGTGTTTATTCTCTTTGGCACCTTACTTGGAAGTCACTGTGCATTGGGTATGGTAGTGAAGATCACTTGGACAGAGACTCAAGCTTGTACTTTGAAGAGAGTGAAAACATAGCATGGACTCCACATTAGGAGCTATGTCATTGTACTGTGAAAACTCAAAAGTTTTTATACATAATGCACCCTAACAATTTAGTGTTGGATATGATTGGTGTCTATGCTGCTTCAGGTACTATCACCAGTATAATTGTGCGTGTGTGTGTGTGTGTGTGTGTGTGTGTGTGTGTGTGTACATTTATATACATAAAATTGGACAAAATGTCTTGATGAGTTTACTGTGAGGTCTTGATGAGTTTAATGTGAGTTTAATGTGAGGCCACACAAAAGCCATAAACACACACACACACACACACACACACACACACAGCCATCAGAGAATAAGGTAAGGCTGAAATCAAAGGAAAGAGAGAGAACTAATGAAGAAACATATTTCCAGGTGAATGATATGAATGGTATGAAATGAGATTTAATGCATACGTTGAGAACTAAGCTTTGGAGAGGAGTAAAGATAACCCTTTTTCTAAGTGTTAAAAAATAGAATATTATAAGAGTGAAGTCTTGGCCAAATTATGTAACCCGAGAGACATCATATATAACAAGATGTTCTTCTTTAATAAGACAGAAACAATGTCCTCAACTAATGAGAGTGGAGCACAGTCAATATAAAAGAAGAAAAGACATATGGCACAAAGGAAATGAAAAAAAGAAAAGAAAAGAATGTTCCTATGAAGTAAGAGACTAAGAATTTGTACTAATGCCAATAAGCACAGTAATAAGACTTTCAATAAAACTTAGAATTATAAGGTTAAGAATTAAACTAAATAGCCAATAAGAGGCTAAAGTTCATGATCTTTATGTGCACCTGGAATGATTTTAAGTGAACCAAACACTAATTTCACCTGATAAACTGTGCCCAGGGTTAATGTAATTTTTAGCTATTTCATGAGCCACTGATTATTCTTCTAATGTGCCATGTTATATTTGTGGAATCCTCTGAACTGTTGCCTGCTTTGCACACAGCAGAAAGAATAATCAGAGACTGGATTGATTATGTCTAATTATATCATTTAAAAAATTTATACACCTCAATTTATCCCTTTGATACTTTTAAAAATCATCATAACATAGTATCGAAAAGTAAAATAGTAATATTGCTTCTTCTCCAGAAAGTTAAGAGGAAAAATATGTTTTTCAAATAAGTTTAAAATGCTTGTTTGTTTTTTTCTTAATGTGTTTTGTTACACATTTATTAGTCTATAAATCCTTAAAGCTAAATACAATTTATTATTCTACAAAATCCGATTTTATTCAACTCATTGAAACAATGTGGTGTACATGTCTTTGTTAGGTGCTATCAAGTCAGGTCTGAAGCATACCGACCCTCATAGGGTATTCAATGGCTGATTGTTTCAGAATTGTTTCCAGAGTGGATTGCTGTGTCCTTTTTCTGGTGGTGTACAGAGGAGCCATGAAATTCATTGATGGAACTGCTACAGGTTTGAAATAAAATGATGAGCAGATACATAAAGAAATCTTCTCATCAACAAATTATAATCCCAAACTAGACTAATCCTAAATAAAAAAATAACTAGCTGTATTCCTCAATAAATCAAAGAAAATTCAGTTCCTAGTTGAGAATTTATCCTAAGAATGCAAGGTAGTTCACCATTATGCAATTTGACAACTTAAATATTTCAAATATTTTAAAGCAATTTCTATCTTGATCTAAAATAATACTAATGTATTATTTATCATAGACTTGGAATTAAAAAAATCTAAGATGAATAATGTAGCTGGTCTTGTTTGGAGTTATTCATGGGGCTATAATCAGGTGACAGCTGGGAATGCGGGAAGTTTCATTTCATTTTTAAATTTTTACTAAGCTAGGAATAGGGAAAAATACTCTTAAATTAGATAAAAGTTTCCTATGTTCATATAACTCCAGAAAACATCATGTTAAATGATAAAACATCAGATATAAAGTCATGTGTCACTTAATGATAGGATGTGTTCTGAGAAATGTTTCATTAGACAATTTCACCATTGTGAGAACAGGATTTACACAAACCTGGGTGGAATAGTCTTTTACAACCTAAGCTATGTGCTGTAGGCTATTGTTCCTAGACACAAACCTGAACAGTAAGGGCTGTACTGAACATGATGGGCAATTGTGACATCAAGGTAAGCTTATTAATTAAAATACATATCAACATAGAAAATATATGGAACTGGGATTTAGCGCAGTTGGTGGAGTACTGCTCTGCATTCTGTGAGTTCCTGGGTTCCATCCCCAGCACCACAAAAATGGGAGAAGGATATGGCGGCCCACTTCCAAAACAATCTCAAAACAATTGGCCATTGAAAACCCTCTGAAGGTCACTATAAGCCAGAGCCAGCTTGATGGCACCTAACCACAACAACAAGAAAATTTCAGTGAAAATATGGCATAAATGATAAAAGATGATACACTAGTATTGAGTACTAATCTTAAATGAAGCTTCCAGGATGGGAAGATGTCTGGAGTTCAGTAGTGAATGGTGGTTAATGAAAGTGAAGGACTAGTACATTATGGTACACTGTTCTATACTTTACAATCACTACACACTTGTTGCCTGCAGCTGTAGCCCTGTGGCATCTGATCCCGTCAGATCTCGGAAGCTAAGCAGGGTCAGGCCTGGTTAGTACCTGGATGGGAGACCGCCTGGGAACACCAGAAGCTGTAGGCTTGGGAGAAGGACCTGGCAACCCCCTCCCAAAAATCAATCTGCCATTGAAATCCCTATGAACAGCAGAGAAGCACTAATAATCGTGTTTCCCCTGTTGTACAGAGGGTCGCTATGAGTCGGATACCGACTCGACGGCACCTAACAACAACAACAACACACTTGTTGTTGTTAGTTGCTGTTGAGTCAGTGTCCAACTCATAAAAAAGGCAAAACATATGTCCTACATAAAAAAGGCAAAACAGTTTTGTTGGTACTTCTTTGCTATTCATAGGGTTTCCAAAGGCTTATTGTTTCTTTCTTTTGGGGAGTGGGTTGCTAGGTCCTTCTCCCAACCCTGTAGGCACCTGGTGTTTCTAGGGAGTCTCCCATCCAAGCACTAACCAGGCCCAACCCTATTTAACTTCTGAGATCTGACAGGATCTGATATTACAGTGGTATGGCTATAGGCACACTTAGGCTATAAAAAATTTAAAATATTTTTCTTTCTTCAATAAAAATTATTCTCCTTTTACTATAAACTTTTTACTTTTAAAATTTTTAACTGGTTTGACTATTTTGAAATAATGCTTAAAATACCCACATTGTATAGATGGACAAAAACTATTTTCTTTCTTTATATCATCCTATAACTTTTTTTCTTGTTTTAATTTTTAAATATTTGTTTCTATGCTTTTTATTTAAATCCAAGGCATGAACACGCACATTAGCCTAGGTCTATAGGGAATCAGGATCATTGGCATCATTGTCTTCCACCTTAATGTTTTCTTCCACTAGAAGGTCTTCAGGAGAAGACCACTCACTCATGGAGTTACCATCTCCTATGATAACAATGCCTTCTTCTGGAATACTTCCTGAAGGACCTGCCTGAGGCTCCTGAGGAAATGCTGCTCTTTTTAGAAATATGTCCATAGTGGTTTGTTTGGTTTATTAGTTTCTTCATCAAAGATATGCTTATAAGCAGATAATGCGTCATAAACACTTGTCTCTATTAACAAATAGCTTTTGGTGTCAAGGTTGATGTTTTCTGAGGCCTGCAAAAATTTCTGCTAAACACTTCACCATGAATTGTGTTGTTGTTGTTTGTTTTCTCCTGCAGTTTCCTAGTCTCTTGCCTCTTTTTCCAGCTATGTGTTCACTAGCAATAGGAGTTTTCAGCTTCATTTTAATCTTTTTTATACATGGTGGTCCATCACTGACAAAACAACATTAAATATTGCATGACTGTTCATTATTCAAAATTGCTTAGGTTGTTTTAAAATAATGAATTGTACCAAGGAAATAAATAATAAATAAAATATCAGAGATGAACTATATAGTTAGCTTGTATGTCACTGTGGCCAAATACCTGACAGACCAACTTCAGGAGGAAGGACACATTTATTGGCACTATGGTTTAGAGGATCTCATTCCATGATAACAGGAGGGTATGGGGGATCAGCTGATAGCAGGGCCTATGGCAGAGGACCTCCTCATAGCAGGACAATAGGAAACAGAGAAAGCAATCAAAACCTAGGGTAGATCTAAAACTTCCTATGGTCCACCTCCCAGTAACCTATTTCTGCAAGTTTGTCCCATCTCCCAAAGTTCCACAGCCTCCACAAACATAACTACCATCTGGGGACCAAGCATTCAAACACATGACCTTCAGAAGACATTTTAGATTCAAATAATAACAGGAACATAAAGATTTATTTTAGGAGATGTGGTTACCTATCTGAAAATTTAAGTGAACTAACTGATAGTATAAATTGCTTCAAAATAGAAATAACCATCGACATGTGTAGAAACACATTTAATTTACATACACATTGATATCTTATACTCCAGAAGAACTAATAAAATGACACATAAAATGAGATACCATTTTACAATAGATTATGAAATGTCTCAAAATAATCCACCTGCACCCATACCACTGCTGGGTCCATTCTCATCAGATCTCAGAAGCTAAGCAGGGTCGGACCTGGTTAGGACTTGGAAGAAAGACTGTCTGGGAAGACCAGGTGCTGTAGGCTTGGGAAAAGGAACTGGCAACCCATTCCCAAAGAACAATCAGCCATTGAATCAGCAGAGAGGCACGACAATAGTGTTTCCTCTGTCGTACGTAGGGTCACTATGAGTTGGACACCCATTTAATGGCACATAACAACAACAACAAGAAAATAATTCTGGCATAACTATACAAAAGTTATTTTAAAATGATAAAGTTGCTCTACTGAGCATAGAGAATATTGATTGATTGAATCATAGCATCAATATTAAAAGATTGAATCTCAACAAAATAATGTTAAATTTCAATGAAATTCCAATATCAATTCTAATTACAATATTTATTAGTTTTGACAAGTGCTTCTCAAGTATATTTATTAGGGAAATTATGAAATAATAATTTTATTTTAAGCTGGCCACAGTGTCACATGACTATAATCTTAGAAACTCAGGTGGTTCAGGCAGTAGGGTAGTGAGCCTAATGCTCCAGGCAGTCTTAGCAACTTAGAGAGATCCTATCTCAAAATAAAGAATAAAAATGAATCTGACAGTGCAGTTCACTAGTAGAGCACTTGCCAATCATGCACAAGGCTCTGGGTTCTACAACCAATCAATACAGTCTAAGATGTTCCAATAATTTTTAAAATGTCATCATGTTGCAGGTAGGAAATATAGCATGGAAACAGAACTATCTGGAAAAAATGTCAGACACATCGAAGTAAAAATTTCTATCATAATTATAGAGGAAAATACAGGATCTTTTTCCTTATACTCAAGAGATAAGAAAGAATTTTAAATAATAAATATCAGAAAACAAAATAATAAGTTAGACAAAATTATATGAAATTAAGAAACTATCATTTGTATAAAAGAGTTATAAACATTTAAAATAAACACAATGTATGGAGAAAATATTTTCACATCTTACTGATAATTAAAATTCAAAATGGGAAACATTTTTAAAAATCTAAAATTGCAAATAGCTTAATGGGCATGGCTATATAATTATAAATTATAGGTGAAACAATTATGAATAAGCATGTTTAAAATTACTCAAGCCCATAATCTATCAAGTTGTCAAAGGTTTTTTAAAAATGCTTTTATACACTATTTTTAGGCATTATTCTCCCAATGTGTTTGGACGGGCAATTTGGAAGACCAGTCAACATTTAAACTATGCTAAAAGAACTAACAAATCCATTTTAGAAGTACAACCAGAGACTTCCTTGGAAGCAAGAATGGTTAGACTGCATTTTACCAATCCCTGGAGAAGGACATCATGTTTGAGAGAGTGGTGGTTCAACAACAACAACAAAAAAAAAAAAAAAAAAAAAAAAAAAAAAAAAAAAAAAAAAAAAGGAAAACTCTCAACTAGATGGACTGATGGACTGACATAGTGGTTGCAACAATGGGCTTAAATATAAAAAAGAATCACGTGTATGGCATAGTGTTGAGTAATGCTTTGTTCTTTTATACATAGGGTCACTATGGGTTAAACCAGACTCAAGGGCACATAACAACAACAACAAAATTACGTTTGATCACTTTATTTATAGATTTTTAAAAAAATAAACGCAAAGTGCTCACAACTTAATCTTTATGACTGATGAACATCTAGATTGTATCAAAATTTTATTTACTGTCAATAAAGTTGACAAACATGCTTACATTCATCTTTTTATAGACATCACTTTTCATTTGGGGGTAATTACAAAGTGAGATTGTGGATCATAAAGAAGTATATATTTTAACTTTGCAAGAAATTTTCAAATTATTTTTAAAAAGTGGTTTTTCTATTTAACATTCCCATTTGGATGTATAAGTTCCACCTATTTTGTATTTTCTTTAAACCATAGTTTGTTAAGATTTAAAATTTTAACCTTTGTAGTGAGTATGAAATGGTATCTTCTTTATGATTTTAATTTGAATTTGTCTGTTGACTAGTAATTTTGAACATTTTACTTGTATATACAATTTTTTCATGTTTAAGAACAATAAAGATCTACTCTCTTAACAATTTCAGTTACATAGTATAATATTGATAGTAGTCACCATGCTGTGCATTAGATCACCAGATCACATATATTTTATAACTGAAAGTTTATAACTGCTGAACCAAATCTTGTTTCATCTACATTACTTTAGTTTTGATGTGGTACATGTATTTTTAAGGAGTGAATATTTGAACTTCTAATGATCTATCAGTATGGCCTCGGGTAGATAAGCTATGTAAAAATTGTAATATGAAAAATATTGCCTGAAATCTTATAGAGAATGTTTTATATAGTGTAATTTTTCAGTAGTGAGAGATGGAAATTATTAAGTTTATTATAAAATATCCTAGATAAATTCCAATGACAGATGGAAGCTAAGCAGATTTGGGCCTGGTTAGTACTTGGATGGGAGAATTCCTGGGAGCACTAGGTGCTGTAGACTTGGGAGAAAGATTCAGCAACCCACTCCCAAAAAAACACACAGCAATTGAAAATCTTATGAGTAGCAGAGAAGCACTGACAAGTGTTTCAGCTATCATATATAGGCTGGCTATGAGTGGGACACTGACTCCACCGCACCTAATAACAACAACAACAATATCAGATTTCTTCTCATTTAATGTATTTCAAGTATTGGGTAATGCCATATCTTGGAGGAAACCACATGTGAATCTGAGCTAAAGTTATCCTGAAATATTGACAATTCCTCAAACGAATGTTCCACACTCATTTCTCTCTTTTGTTTGCCTATGATCTTCCCTTTGCTTGCAATCCATATCTTGTGCCCCTCCACCAGTTTCTTTACCAAGATGCAAGTTAGGTAATGATGCAAAAGTGTTCTGTTCTGACAAATTCTTATACTGTTCACACACGTGTCTGGGAGCTTTTCACCACAAAGATGAATCTGACATTAGAATGCCCAGTGGATTGGGATGAATGAAAAGTGAAGCATCAAGAGAAAATTTGAGCCTTTACACTCTAAAAAAGAACATAAACTATGGTGGAACCATAGAAAATTTAAAAAGCAGACTTGTACCCACCTGTAATCCCAACAACTTGGGAGGGTGAGGGAGGAGGATTATGAGTTTGAGGGTAGGTAACGTGCACAATTTAGTGAGACTCCATTTCAAAATAAAAAATAAAAAAGCCTGGAAGGTGGCTTAGGAGTAGAGCTTTTGCCCAGCATGGGCAAGGACCTAGGTTCAACCTCCTAGAACTGCCAAAAAAAAAAAAAAAAAAAGACAAATTTGGTTGACAGGGTGAATAGTGATCCTATCTTCAAAGATGGAGAGAGAAGTAGATTTGATAAAGACTTATGAGTACTTTATAAACTATTTTATATTAAAATATAGTTTCTGTTAATAGTTGTGTTTACCCCAAAGCATCCAAATTCTATTGAAAATTGTTCCTCTAGCCATATCATGGTGGGTAGTAAATACAGTCTATTTTCACTCTATACGTCAAAATTGAAATCATACTAAAAGTTTCTTCTTTAGTTTCACATCTAATCACCAATAAATTCTATAAATTTTACACAATAAACATGTCTCAAATTTGTCCACTACTGTGATCACTAGAATTACCAAAATGTGTGTTTTCACCACTTTTTGCTTGGCACCTTTATCCCATTCCCAATTAGTTTCCTTATTTCCACTCCTACCTTTACTTTAAACTGCTTTCCACATGGCTGCAAAAATGTTCTCTCTAAAATGCAAGTCTCATCATGTAGTTATATAATCCCAGTGCTCCCAATAAACTTCTGAATAGAGTTCAAACCACTTACTAGATCTTTTTTGATGAACTCTTCATCTCAGATTTCCCACCTCTCGTCGTATTTTCTCTGCAATAAAGTCATTCTGAACTACTGACAAGTCCTCAGAGGAATGCTCTGCACTCATTCATTTTTATATTTGCACATGAACTTTTTTCTGCTTGGAATGTGTATGTTGTGTGTCTCCACCAGTTTCTTTGCCAGTATGTAAGTTAGGTATCTTGGCAAGAGTCACCTCTTCCAACAATATTCTTACACTGCTCACGGACTGAGGGCTTTTCACAGGAGATCATGCATGTTTTACAAGTCCATGCCCTACTTGAATAATCAAATCCCTTGAAGATGGGAACTGAATGTTTTCAAGTCTAGATTCTCTTATTTTGGCACATAAACTGTCATATCATAAGTGATGGATAAACAACTTTAATTACATGAATAATTTATAAAAGTATTTCTTCATTAAGTTCTGGAGGGGATTTTAAACATGTCCCTTAGAGATATCTGTAGAAATAAATATTTAAACAGATTGTCTTATGTTGCAATTACACACCTCTAGAAATATTGGCATCTATGCTGTTCTCTGAATAAACTGAGCCCATCCCACTAGTTGGTATTTACATCTTGAATGTTTTTCCTCAGATTGCCTTTTAGCTAATTTCCTTCCTCTCCCTAAATTTTGCCTCAATTTTACCTTTCCAATGTAGCTTTCTATCAATTTTCTAGGCAAAATTCCAACCACTACCCTCCCTTATCCCAGCATTCTTATTTTCCCTAAATTTGCTTAACATTTTTGTTTTTGTTTTCCTTAGCACATTATTACCATCTAGTACACTACATACCCAGTATATATACACACATACATGCACAATTATTTTTGTTGCATTTTATATCCTCTTCTTTCCTATAAAGTTCCATAACTAATTGGTAATTGTTTATGTAAGTTCCTAGGACAGAACTTGACATAAAATAGATGCTCGATATTTATAGGTTGAATATATAGGAGAATCACCATTACTTTAATCTTACTGGACTTTATTCTGCTCAAGTTAGTCTTTACTTTGATTTCGTTTTTGCTTTTTAGATACTTGAAAGGAGGAATAATGAAAGAAGTGGCATGTATTACATTCAAGCTAAGACCTGACTGAATTGGCTAATTTAGGTAGAATAGTTACCATTTCAGTGTTTCCTTACACTGTTAATTCATTTATTTTTCAGGTATATCTATATGGAAAATATTTTCTTGACTATATTCAGGTATTTCTATACAACAATCAACTTAAGAATCTCTAATCACAACTCTGATGGTAAAGGTTAATTATCACCACCCTCAGGAAAAAAAAAAAAGTTTAATCATGTTTGATTGTAAGGAGACTTAGCCTAATGAAAAATATATATTTAAGAACTGGGGCTTCATTGCTATAACTAGTAGTAGATTTGTGAGATACTCAATAAATATTCTGAAATGTGCTGAAAGCAACCTTATAAGATTTCATAAGTAAAACTGAAATATGAAAAAGCCCATGGAGATTTCAGGAAATGTTAACCACCTAGCTTACTATTCAAGACTTTCAAAAGAGCCAATTTGAAGTCAGTTCAAAGAGGAATAGACATTCACTCAGAAAAAATATTCCACTGATGGTTAGCAAAGCAGTCATTTTCATTGAAAACTGGTAGAACTTAACATTTTCATTTTTGTGATTGTGGAAATCACATGTAATGACTCTCATTCAAATTTAGCATAAAACACTAGTTTCAAACTGTGACTTCTTATTCATCTCTGTCACTTTCCTTTTCATTTTGAAAGCCAGGTAGACATAAATTTAATTTGGCAGCTGGTGAGGAAATGTTTGTAAATTATCAGAAGGCGGCTAATCAAAATTTAACTCAATACAGCTGTGTTTCAAAAGTAATAAAACTAGTACATGATATAAATTTCATATCACAGAGGACCCAAATTAAAGAAAATGTGGTTAAAATCTGAACCTCTTTGCATGATTCTCCTTTTATAAGGGATCTTTGAAACAAGATTTTTTGGAGCTTTTAAAAATATGATATGTAATGAACTATAGAAATGATCCCTGAAAGTATAGTGGGAGTTGAATCAAAATTATAAGGAGGAAACATCCTATTCAAAGGTCAGATCAAAATAAAATGGGGGGAAAAAAAAGCTAAGAATGGTGTCAATATAAATGGTCTAGAAAATGCATGCAATTGTTCTGACAAGATAATAACAAAGTTCGCTACAGGAAAAATTTCTATCTTAAACAGAACTGGGACTCAAGTACATATAGAAAAATATTACCAAGTAAGAGATAGAGAAGACTTAGATGGGGAGGGTGGGGGGGAGGCATACAAGAGGGTAAGGGGGAACCTATATGAATAATGTACATCAAAATGCATATATGTAAATGCCACAATGAAAAGCATGTCAGAATGAATCACATTAAGGTGTACATTAAAAATGTCCAATTAAAAAAAAAGAAAAAGAAAAAAATATATGATATGTGTCCCTATGTCAATACTGAATTTTAACTTGCATGAATTTAATTGTAATAGATTTTCTTCCAAATAAAATAATATTAATGTTAAAAATGAGATATTTTTGTTCATTTTAGAAAATTTTGAGAAAGAATGCCTGACAATACAAAACTTTGCTTTGTTGGTGGGAATTAGAGGAAGGAGTATTATCTTATTAAAGGAAAATATCCAATTTATCCTATATTACATAAACAATGGATTATTCTAATGTGGTTAATTGTTCTGATTGAGAATCTAAATGTTACTAAAGATTTACAACAACAGATTCAGATTTTAAATGAGAATGATCATGTACAAAACCGTGGGTACTATGCCAATCTTTCAAAATGGCTGGTTTGAAGCCTACTGCAGAAACTACCTTGAAATAATTCCAAGAAAAACAAATAAGTGAGTAAAAATGAAACAAAAAAAATTTAAAAAACCCTGACTTTTAATTGTCCCTTCCTAGTTTTATTTATTAGTTAGTAATCCAAATTGTTTTCTTCTGAAAATTGATTTTCACCAGGATTTAGTCATATATAGATTCATATACCTATTTTTGCAATTTACTTATTCTTTAGACTTAAGCAAGTCATTTTGTCTCTAAGTTAATTCATCTAATATTTGAGAAAGACAACACCACCTACTTTTTAGTAATGTTTTGAGAATAATGAGATAATATTTACCAAGCACTTGGTAAATACAATTTTCAGCAATTAAGTCAATATATGTTAGTTATTAATTGCCAGAAAATCAAGCCAGATTTAGAAAAGGATGTGGAACCAGAGACATCATTGCTGATGTCAGATTGATATTAGTTAAACGCAGAGAATATCAGAAAGATATCTATCTGTATTTTATTGACTACGCAAAGGCATTTGACTGTGTGTATCATAACAAATTATGGATAACACTGTGATGAATGGGAATACCAGAACACCTAATTGTATTGATGAAGAATCCGTATATGTGTCAGGGGCAGTCACTTAAACAGAACAAGGAAGCACTGCTTGGTTTAGAGTGGAGAAAGTTGAGTGTCATGGCTGTATCCTTTCACCGTACCTCTGCAATCTCTATGCTGAGCAAATAATCTGAGAAGTTGGACTTAATGAAGAAGAACATGTCACCATGACTGGAGGAAGATTCATTAACACCCTGTTTTATGCAGATGACACCACTGCTGAAAGTGAAGAGGATTTGAAACATTTACTGATGAATATCAAAGAACACAGCCTTCAGTTTAGATTCACCTCAACTTCAAGAAAACTAAAATCCTTACAACTGGGTCAGTAAGCAACTTCATAATAAATGGAGAAGAGATTGATACTGTTCAATATTTTGCCTTATTTGCTTCTACAATCAATACCCATGGAAGTAGAAGTCAAGAAATCAAAAGACATATTGCATTTGGAAAAGCTGTTGCAAAAGACCTCTGTAAAATGCTGAAAAGTAAAGATATCACATTGAAGATGAAGGTGAGCCTGACTCATGCCATGGTATTTTCAGTCACATGATACAATTGTAAATCTAGAGGTTGAATAAAGAAGATAGGAGAAGAACTGATGCTTTTGAATTACGGTGTTGAAGACCAATATTGAATGTACCATGGACTGCCAAAAAACCCAACAGATCTGTCCTACAAGAAGTGCAATCAGAGTGCTGCTTGGAAGCAAGGATCGCTAGACTATGTCTTACATATTTTAGGCATGTCAGTAGGGATCAATCCCTGGAGAAGGATATCATGTTTGGAAGAGTGGCAGGTTAATGGAAAAAAAAAAAAAGGAAAATCCCCAATTAGATGGATTGACACAGTGTCTTCAACAGTGGGCTTAAATATAAAGATCATGTGCCTGATACATAATTAGGGAGTGCTTCATTATGTTGTACATAAGGTCATTATGAGTTGGACACAACTTGAATGGCACCTAACAACAACAATGATGTGGAAATGCTATGGCAATGCAGCAAAAGACAGATAGTGGTTATCTTGGTTGGCCATGTTGGTATAGGCCTCCAGGCCTGTTTTGAGTGGTCTGTTTTTCACTGTTTTAACAGTCTCAAAGTGTCCTGATATAATGCAGCTCTGCTCTTGCACTCAGCCTTTAGACGTTATGTAAGTTACCTCTTTTCCTGTGCTATCTAGCCTGCCTCAATATATAAAGATTTGTTGAAAAACTTTGAGAAAAATATCAACCAATTTGTTGTTGTGTCAACATTCACACTAGGGAATATCTTTGGTATATCTGCTAAACCCTCCTTGGTTGTGTTTCTCAGAGAATTTGTAACTGGTATTGTCTCATTTGCCTGCAGCCGTAGCCTTATGGCATCTGATCCTGTCAGATCTTGGAAGCTAAGCAGGGTCAGGCCTGGTTAGTACTTGGATAGGAGACTGCCTGGGAACACCAGGTGCTATAGGCATGGGAGACAGACCTGGCAACCCACTCCCAAAAATCAATCCACCATTGAAAACCCTATGAACAGCAGAGAAGCACTGAAAATAGTATTCCTCCTGTTGTACTTAGGGTAGCTATGAGTAGGATACCGACTGGATGGCACCTAATAAAACAATTGTCTTTTTACATCTCTTAATTTCAATGCACAGGTATAATAAGTATTGTTTTCAAGATGATATTATCATACTATGTGCCCCTAACAACTTTGAATTAGTATAGATCCTTTAGATTTTCTGTTTGTTGAAATTTTTTTTCAACTGGAGTTACCCAAATAAAACCACTGCTTTTTCTGGGAAAAATTATCTACTATTGCAGAGTAGGTATTTGACATTCTAACACAAAGTATCAATATCTATCTTTGACCTCTTCTCTTTTAAAAGAAAAGGAGTGTCTGTCTTTAACTATCACTTGCAATGGATAAAGGTGATTCTCTTCAACCTTTTCCAGTATTAGTGTCTCTTTCATTTCTGTACTAACTCATCAGTTATTTACATTACAGTCATAGAATTAATTACATTATGCTATGTCTTATAGTAAAGTTTATTTCTTCCACAAGATGGTAAGTTCCTTGGTGTGGATACTAAATTAATCATCTTTGATTTCCCTGTAAATAACTGGAAGTTGTATATCATATTGAAATCTGGGTTCAATTTTACTTGTGTACAATTGACAACAAGATAAATGTCAAGAACTTTACTCATCATGGATATAATCTAATTTTAAACTCTGTTGTATCCATTCAATTCACTTCGATTAAGGCCCTTTACTGTGCAATGCCACTAGTCATAAAAGAGATTGAATGGGTGTTAGGCTATCAGTACCTGGGTGTCCTACTGTGTAGTTGGCATGATTGAAGTAGTGACTTCACTACTGTGGAAGACTTGAGATTTGGGGCAATAAAATGAGCATTGAGGATAGCTTTTGTTTTCTTCCTAAAACCCACTCATTGTCTTCTAGAAATTTCAATCAAACTTGATGAATCCACCTCTTCACGCCATCTCCATGCACATGCTTCTTTTAAGTAACACTTTAGCCTTAGCTTCTGTTCAGTATGTCACTTATATCAGAGTTAATTTGATAATCACATTCTCTGATTATCATGAATACTTCTGGAATGGACAAAAGGCCTAAGCAGCAGTAATAAAAAGCAATGGGACACTTTTTTGAATGTTAGGGCTGAGTCATAATCATTCCCTGCTGACCTGGAATGTAAGAGAATGTGAAGTGTAAAATTATTGTGGACATCTTGCTTCTTCCATGGAAAGAATTGCTCAAGACTAAAGTGACTCAAAGAAAATGAATAGAAGACATATAGGAAATAGAAGAAAACAAAATAAGCTCCCCAGACATTTTAAAAGCCCTTGAATCAAACCATGCCTGAAGTCACAACTTTTGCTGAACTATTCAGGTATGTTAACAAATTACCATTTTGCTTAAGACACACCAGGTTGAGCTTCCCATCACATGCAATTAGTTTGTCCTCACTCATACAATGACATGGTTAAATAAATATCTGGGCAAGAGCCTTGAAGTCTTTGGAACATAAGTATGTGTAATGGCTTTATGATCTGTTACCCCTATTATTAGATTCAAACTATAGGACTCAGAGCTATGGTCTCATGAGGCACAAGGTACCTCCTCTCCTCCTTGTGTAGTCACAACTAATTGTAGACAACATGCCTGAAATTAGTATTTTTCAAATCCAAATGTCCTCTGAATATAAAAGGCTTCTTGCAGCAAAGATACCAAACTCTCTTCACAAAATATATCTTCTGGAATTTAGGTCAGATATCATTGAAAGTGAGCTGGGATTTAGCTCAGTTGGTAGAGCACTGCTCTGCAGTCTCTGAGGTCCCAAGTTCAATTCCCAGCGCTGCTGGGAGAAGGGCATGGCAATCTACTCTCAAGGCAATGCTGAAAAAGTAATCAGCCATGGGAAACACTACAAGGGTCACTATGAGTTGCAAACAACTTGATGGCACTTAACATCACTGAAGACAACATAATGCATGGTAGTAAAAGAAAAATGAGATTTAAAATAAAACAGATTTAGGAGAAAATTTCATTTGTATACAATAACTATATGGCCACAAATATTTTAGGTATTCTCTTTTAATTTGACCTTCTCATATATAAAATGAGGTTAAAATATCTGTAGTATAAACATATTTATCTACTGTATAGCATAATGTTTGTTAAAGTAAGCACTGAATTGGAGATATTTGGGTAAAATTAACCAACTTTTTAATTATTTAGGCTTAGTTTTGTCACCTGGCTGATCATATCCACCTTTCTCTCTGATGAATGCAAATAACTTTTGGTGGAAGAGAGAAATCAAAAGTAGTTTTACTTTAAAAAGAAGCAATATATATGTGGAGAAAAGTGACAATAAAAAAGTATGCACAACAGCTATATACACAAAACCTAAAATAATCATTAAAAAGTATTATTTTATTAAAGTAAAAAGATAAAAATATAGCATAATGAAATTCATAGTATTTGTAAACAAAAACAATATCTATGCAAAATATTTAACAAGAAATGCTTAAAATGAAAATGAAATGACTCAACATAATCACTCAACATAAAAATGAAGTAAATTCTTCCCGAATTGACATATAAATTTAGAGTAACCTTATAAAAAGTGTTTCTTTTCTTTTCTTTCTGGTTAGATAAGTTGATTATATATTATTTGGAAGAATAAGCCTTAAAAGAACATACTGATTAAAGTTATCCTTCTTGAGTATTGTCAAAGTAAAATACAAAGTTTAACAAGCCAGGAAGCATTTGTTTAAAGATGTTGCAATAAGGGAGTGATACCAACTTCAATAAAGCAACGAGGAGGGTTTCTAAGAGGTATAGTGAAGGGTAGCATAGGCCACCTGTGCTTGCTAAATGCCTTTACCCAAAGGGAATTGAACTTTCTTCTATCTTCATGACAGGAGACAGTTTTTACAATTTGATGTTAGGCACTCATGGATGTTAGGCCTTTACCCTCCCACAGAGACTGGAAGAAAGGAGCACTGTCTTCCTTGATGATTATTTTTCAAAGGAATGGCTCCCAGATCCTTGGGCAAAACATTCCTGGCTTATAAACTGACAAGAAGCTTCTAAAAAGATTTACATCTCAAAGGAACTGTGACATAATTTTAATTAGAAATTTTCAAAAATAAATGTTCTAAGAAAAGGGAAGACGGGGGTCTAGAGTCAGGAAGAAGTTTGTTTTATTTAAGTTGACTGGGGAACATTAAGAACTTCAGGGCCAATATTAAATAATAAAATTACTTTTATTTTTATAATATCAGTGATTTTATATTTTTATTTTAATTAGAATTATTGGTGATTGCTATATGAATAAACAGATACATTATAGCCTAATTTCTCAAGTAAATATAGTCTGAGGCAGAAGATAATAGCCAAAGATTAATTTGGGAATGTCTACTCAAGAGAAGCCTGCAGCCATAGCCCTGTGGCATCGATCCCATCAGATCTCAGAAGCTAAACAGGGTCAGGCCTGGTTAGCACTTGGATGAGAGACTGCCTGTGAACACCAGGTGCTGTAGGCTTGGGAGACAGACCTGGCAACCCACTCCCAAAAATCCATCCAGCATTGAAAACCCTACAAACAGCAGAAAAGCACTGGCAATAGTGTTTTGCCTGTTGTGTGTTGGGTCTCTATGAGTCGGATACCGACTCGACAGCACCTAACAACAACAACTCAAGAGAAAATGAAGAAGAAAGTAAAGTAAGACAGGAAAGACGGACAAGACAATGTGAGGAGATACATTTCCTTGATCCCACAGTGTTGAACTAATTGTACAGACTCAGGGTGTCTGTTTAGGGAAACTAAATGAAAGATTGCACTTGGGAATAGTTCCTCTGGGAGAAGAGAAAGGAGATAATTCATGGTCAATTCCTTTTATTTCCATTTTACCACTGGCAATGTTACTGGATGGCAGGTGCTGTAGGGAAGAATTGGGAGGAAATTGGCAAAAACTCACAAACTGGGAAAATGGCGTTTGAATATCTGGTTTGTAAGTTAGAAATCTAGGGAAAATGAAAGTAACTTGGTTGCATGTTTGTACAAAACCCTTCCTGATTGGACAATTGGACTGAAAGCTGATTGGCTCAGGCCATTCCGTGGGCGAACTATATAAAGAGCTGCGCTGAGGCAGCTCGACCCTTTTTGGCACAGCCTTTCTGGCATCCCTTTCTGCGCCTTCTCGCCTGTTCCTGCCCTGACCACAGATGAGGACGCGCCTCTCCCACCGCTCTCCCCCGAACCTTTGATGAGGAAAAACGCTCTCCTGTCGCAATCCTCAACAAGGAAAAGAACCTGCTCTCCGTCTGATCACCGAGTAAGCGGCAGCTGTCTCCTCCTGACCACCGAGACGACCAACACAGGTGTTTGTCCCTGGAAGGCAAAAGCGCCTGAAGCTTTTCCTTTCTCCCGTCTCCTCCGGGGTCCCGAGTGCCGCGGGAGTCTGCGCCCCTCACCTGAGGGTCCCGAGTGAATTGTGTTTAGTATCTGTGTGTGCGGCGGCGCAGCCCATCCGAAACTTCAGGCCGGACCTGGAGGCCTGCGCCCTACAAGGTGCCTCTTCTGTTCCTTGGTCTCCTTAATAAAATAATTTAAAAATAGGCCCAAGAGGAATTTTGAGGAAAATTTATTAAGAGTCAGCAAAGAAGACAGTGCCCATGAGTTCTGGAGCAAGCAGCCTGGAGATACAGACCTGAGTGGGGAAAAGGGGAGTTAGTAAGACAAAGGGAGATAAAAAGGTATGCTTTCTTAAACAGATATCAGAAAGTGGGCAAGTCCAACAGTAACTACACTTCTGAGTTAGAAGTCAGAAAGTGTACAGTTCCAGCAATGAGGCTGAGGGTGTTTCTGAATATTGTATAGAACTGTGGACAGACAGGAACAGTTGAAGTTGACTGTCCAGTGATAGAGTTTGGGGGTATTAACGCCATATTTCATTAAAGGGACAGATATGCCTGCCTTCTTTTTGATCTTTTCTTCAGGTGTGTCATATCTCCTTCACCCTTTGGCTTAGGCTACCCATCCTGGGCTGTAAAACAGGTATTCCCCTTTACTGCAGGAGGGATCTGGCCTCAAAGGAGAATTCTTCTTTCTAACCCAGAGACCCCACAAGTCCAATAAGGCAGAAGTAGAAGCACAGCAACCTCTCTTTCTCCCAGTGTGTGTCATTAGAGCTTTCTCAACTTGTAGTGGTGGAAATAGTAGTCAAATTGTCTCTGTAAACAAACTATCCCCAGAAATGCAGAAACAACACCTGCCATTGCTTGGAAAGACCCAGCTGGCAACAGAAATAGAGAAGGAGTTATAATAAGTGGCATAGAGAAAACTGGATAGCCATATGGAAAAGTGTAAAATTAGATTCACTATTTACACTGTAAAAGAAGATTAACTTTGAAAAAGATTAAGAGATCTAAATGGAAAAAGCAAAAGCAGGGAATGAAACATGACTAAATTCCTTATAATCTGGGAAGCAAGAAAACTATTTGTCTTTAATCGTGAAAATAGAAATAATTAATAAATTTGCTATAGCTAAAGCATTTCACATAAGTGAAATTAAAGATAAGAAACAAATTTATATTTACCCAAGAGTACATTGGCAAAACACAAAATTAATTTGGTACAAAGCTATTCATTGCAGTATTTTAATAATAGGCAAAGACAGAAAGAACATCAAATATCTTTCAGTGGTGTACAGGTTGAAAACCTATGGTGCTTTCAAACAAGGAATCACTCTATAGTTATAAAATAGATTATTTCTGTATAGTATTTTGAATGTATCTCCATTTAAGAAAGGCATAGAAGTGTAAAAACAGGATGCTATAATTTATGTAGAAATATGAGTACACATTTTGCATATATATTTTAAATGATAACAAAAATCTAATAATGGCTATCAAGGCCAAGCTATAAAAATAGATTCTTTCTACAGTATTTTGTATGTAAATTTACTTAAGAATAACACAAAAGAACAAAAACATATTTTTGCATATATTTTCAAAAAAATAATAACAAAGATCTAACAATAACGTCTATCTCTGACAAATGAAAAAATCAGACCGAGGTAAAGGCTAGATCACAGTAAACCATGATCCACAATTAAAGCCCAAGTTAGCACTTTAACAAAACAAAATCAGCAAAATTGAACAAAATTTGACACTTGAGTTTAACTTCATAGCAATTCATTGATACAGTCATGCAAAAAATAATTCAAATAATTGTGAAACAGCATTTTGCTTGTCCATATGTAGTGACAATAATGATAATAATTATGTTAATGAAATATAAAGCTATATTGTTATATTAATAAATCTTATTTTTAACCTTAATATACAATATCTATCTATCTATATCCTGTGTATCCATACAGATATAAAGATTTGGAGAATAAGAACAGAAGAAGATACAGATTTTGAATCCAAAATGACAAAACTTCTGTAATCTTAAATTTTTGTTTTAGTTGTTAGGTGCCATCAAGTTGGATCTCACTCTTAGTGGCCCTATGTACAACAGAACAAAACACTCTGACACTGTGTCATGCCAGCACTACTGTCAGTGCTTCTCCACTATTCATAAGGTTTTCAATGGTGGATTTTTTTCAGGAGTGGATTGCTGCATCCTTCTCCCTAGCCTAAAGCATATGGTATTAACAGGCAGTCTACCATCCAAGGACTAACCAGGCTGACCCTGCTTAGTTTCTGAGATCAGGCAAGGTTGGATGCCAGGGTGCTATTGCTGCAGATAATCTTAAAGTATAAACTGAAAATATGAGAATGAAGAAAGATGGAAAGAGAAATCAAGAAAGAAGTGTGAAACTAATCAACCCTTTAGATCTGACTACTAAATTATAGAAATCTATGGAAAAAGCAACATGATATAAGTTTGCAGTACAATTAAGATATTCAGAGTGGAGAAAACTGTTATATATTTATTACAAGATTACTAAAGCAACTATCAGCCAAATGAGTAGACTTTGGATACAAACTTGAATAAACTAATAGTAAAATAATTTCATGGTAATCAAGGAAAATTGAATATATATTGACTATTAGATTACATTAAGAAATTATTATGCATTTTATTTTGTGCTATGGTTGCATTTTTAAAGTCATGACTTATTAGAGATATGTAATAAAATAGTTAGAAGATGTCCTAAGGCCTAGATGTGTTTTAAATTTTTCCAGAAATAATGAATAATGGATAACAAGAATGACAGGTAAAAGCATTTGTTGAAGTTGGATAAAATTTCATGGAGGTAAATGTTCTCTTCATTTACATTTCAAATTTTTATAAGTTTTGAAATGAAAATTGAGAAAATAAAATTTAAATATCTGCAAAGTAGACCATTGAAAAACTGAATATCCTTAGTAATTCCTAGATAAGTTACTGAGAAGTGTCTGTCCATCCAAGATGTAGACAGGGAATTGTATTGCAGAATAAGAGTATAGGTGGTGTTTTTGTAACAATTTCTATGCTTTATTATTTCCTTTTCAGATTTAACTATGATTCTAAGAAGAAAATATGACCTCCCTCCCACTCTTGTTTTTTTAAAGGTCTCTGCCTCATTAACTCAGGACCTATATTCATAAAGTCACAGTAATATAGTAGAGTAGGAAAGAGGAACAAAATGTTTCCTTTGTACAGTTTACAGATAAAATTTTTTAATCACTAAAGACATTATAGTCACAGGAATAGGAATACAAGTAATAATTTTCTCATTTTTAGTGGGTAATGGAATTTGAAAACCCACAAGGGACAATGACTTTTGACCTATAATTCCAGGAAATCAATCCATAACTTGGACTCTTATTGATTGCAAAGTAAAACCTGTCTAGTGCAGTATGAAAAACTATTTTTAAATCCAATCAATAGTAGACAACTCTTGAGTTACCAGTGTTAAATAAATGAAGCATTGTTTCAAAATGAAACAAGAGCGGAGTTTGTTTATTTTCTATAGAATAGCTTACATTTTCTATTTTATTCTTTTGAAAAAGAGTTAAGATCACATATTTCATGAATCTGTGGACCTAAAAGTTAACCATGGAATTAAACTCTTCACAATTATCTATGATGTTTGTTAAATTACCTAATACTTTCATTTGCTCTCTAATTTTGCAAGTATTAGAAAAAATGGTGCTTTATATCTTAACAAATGAAGTCACTAGATACAACATAATCTATTTCATAAATTATTAAATGCCTATCTAGTTGGATAATTATTACTGTCTGAAGGAGATTATTTTTGTCCCAACTTATTTTTTCCCAATATAAACCAGTAAGAATATACATTTCCTAAACATAACTGTGGGGCTGGGATTTAGCTCAGTTGGTAGAGCACTGCGCTGCAGTCTCTGAGGCCTCGAGTTCAATACCCAGCACCACAAAAATGGGAGAAGGGCCTGGCAATCCATTCCCAAGGCAATCCCTAAATAGCCATTGAAAACCCTATGAGGGTCGCTATGAGTCGGATACCAACTCGATGGCACCTAACAACAACAACAAACATAACTGTGTCAGTTTGGTCGCTGTCTCTTCCTCTAGGCTCCATATCTCAGTATCCATTTACCTGATTTCTCCTCTTAAATCATACTCATGTCCAGGCTAGAGTGCTGCTTTTGTACAAATCTGCATTCCTTCATGTAGTCTTTACCTCTTTGAATGTACCATAATGCTCCTAAATGCCTCAGTAACAAAAAATGGCCATCTAAATCATTCTTTTTATTACTGCTTATCTAGCAGTAATGACTGAGTCAGATTAATTCAGTACCTTGATCTTTTTTACATTTAACAAATACCTAAAAACATAAGAATTATATGTAGTAGTTAGGTAACATGTGATCCTTGGATACATGTATATATTGTATAATATTCAAAGCAGGTGAAAACTATTTATCGTCTCAAGTACCTATTATTTCTCTATGATAGTCCTTAATTTTTTGTATCTTACTTGACTTCCATAGTTAACTATCGCCCTCACTATTTTATGTCTACTTTTTCTTCAAATAAATTTATGTTTCACTTCCAATTAACTCATGCATTTATTTGTGTATTTATTCAACACCTATTTATTAAACATCAACTGTGCATCAGTAGAAGAGAAGGTTGGAATTTGAAGGAACTTTAGTCACAACTGCTAGTGGTAGTGAGTTGAATAATGGCACCACAAACTTTCTTCTTCCTGATCCCCAGAACCTAGAAATGTTACTTAAATAGTAAAAAGAATTTTGCAGGTGAGGTTAAGATTGAAGATGATACTGGATTATTTGGATGAGCCCAATGTATCCTAAGGGATCTTATAGGAAGGAGGCCTGGGGGATCATGGTGATAAAAGAAGATGTGACAATGGAGCCAAAGCTTGGACTGATGCACTATGAAGATGGAGAAAGGGGATACAAGCCAAAGAATTCAGGCAGCCTCTAGAAGCAGGCAAAAGCAAGGAAACAAATTCTCTCTTTTAGCTTTAAAAGAAACGCAATCCTACTAATACCTTGATTTTAGAGAATAATTGGGTTGGTCTACCCACAAAGTTTATAGGAGTTTATTACAGCAGCAACTGGGAACCATTACACTAACTGAAGATGGAAGAAAGGATTATGAGGCCAGGGATGTGGCCACCTCTGGAAGCTGGGAACAAGCTTGCTGACTGCTAGAAGGAAAATGGGAAGATGTGTCCTATTGCTACAAGGCACTGATCTACCAACCACCCAGCTCTACCAACCACCCAGATAAGTATAAAATTCGTCTTCCTTATAGCTTCAAGGAAGAAATACAGTCTAAAGACTCCTTGATTTGATTGAGTCCAGTGAGGCTTATATCAGACATCTGACCTTCAAAACTGTAAAAAAATAATTTTGTGTTATTTTTGTGTTGTTGTTTTAGGTGGACAAATATATAATGAATATGCCCTCAATTTTCAATTCATTCTCTCTCTCATATCCTCCTGTTTTTGTAAATGTTGGTGGGGTACAGGGTAATAAATCTTTTACTATTTCCATTATGCAACTGTTGTTGTTGTTAGGTGCCATGGAGTCAGTATCCAACTCATAGCGACCCCCATAGGGTTTTCAATGGCTAACTGTTCTGGGATTGCTTTGGGAGTGGGTTACCAGGTCCTTCTCCCATTTTTGCGGTCCTGGGTATTGAACTCGAGGCTTCAGAGACTGCAGTGCAGCACTCTACCAACTGAGCTAAATCCCAGCCCCTAATTACATGGCTTTTGTTTACACTTTCATCAATTTACATATTTCACAGAATATTTTGATTAATATGTTTAGTTCAGTTGGTAGAGTGCCACTCTGTGCTCTCTGAGGCCCTGGGTTCTATTACCAGTACTGCAAAAATGGGAGAAGGACATGACAGTCCACACCTGAAGCAATCTTGAAACAATGAGCCATTGAAAACCCCTCTATCTCTTAATGAGGTGAATTCCTATTCCCTTATCAGATATCTCAGTTTGTAAGATTTTCCTGTGCTCTTTCACCCTACAATCTAGATTGTATCCTATTTATAATCCTCAGTAATAATCTGAACATATGTAATGTAGCTTTTAAGTTACCGAATGGTAAATTTTTTGTTTGCATTTTTCACTATACTTTAAGTCCCCTGAGAACAAAGTTTGCATGTCTTCATTATTACTTAACAAAATTACTAACAGTAATTCTCAGTTTTATTAAATGAAAATAAGTGAAAGTATAGGAAAAAAGAGACTTATTCAGCTTGGTTCCTCTCATAGAGTTTCCAGAATAATTATACAGTAAGCAGTTGTTAATTATTTGAATATTTTATCTAAAAGTAAGTGAAAAATGCTTAGTCCTGTTGGAAACTGATAATTTTATTATCTTGCTAGGTTGGCCAACCACTACAATTGCTCCCTGTTTCCATTACATTAATTTAAATGTCTTGCTGAGATTTCAAGTTTCTCTGTAATTGTTCTCTAGCCTCATAATGCAAATATGTTCCTCACAATTTTTAACATTTTCACTTACCTTATCATTAAGGACATTTTTATATTTTTCCCTTCCTAGTTATACCTACAGATCATTGAAACCATCCTTTGTCAACCCCTTTAGTAGGTATAGCTTATACAAACTGCTAAATTAATTTTATATTCAGTATTTTAGTTATAATTTCAAGTGTTTTATTTATTTCATTTTTATCAGAGGTTAAAGTTGGCTATTTTACATGATGCCATTGGACATAACTTGATACAGTTATATTTGATTATGGTCTACCTATTATATTATCAGGTTTGTCTTATAAACAAATGAAAAAGTCTACTATAAATGTTCCATATTTAATAGAATTTAGCAGAAAACCATGTGATAGTGGACTCAAAATTCTTGGGCTAATACTACTTAGACTATTAGTTGGTAAAGAATTGCTATTTTTATTTATTTATTTATTTATTGCCACAGTGGGAGATTGAACTCAGATCCTCTCACATGCTAGGCAAGTGCGTTACCACTGAGCTGCATGTCCAGTCCCTCTTATTTTTTATTTTGGGACAGAGTTTCACTAAGTCATAGGGTGCCACTGTCCTTGAACTCATGATCCTCCTGCCTCACCCTCTTACTACTGGGATTACAGATATGAGCAATGGTGTCCAGAGTTTGTTATTATTTTAAAATTGGAAATACTTTGCATCAATTTTCCCATTGTGTGCCATTTTATATAAGTATATATGTTTTTAATTTTGGAGGTTAAAGACTTCCAATATCAAGCTCTAATTTAAGATTGATATAACTAGAGTTCAGGCATGCATGGAGACCACTGTCACAAAAAGCACTGACACTGAGACTGCTGAGACATATTTTGGAAATATACTTCATTAATTACCACAGTAAACACTCTGTTTCATAGGATTTTGTGACTTCAAGGATATACCACACTTAAGAAAGAGCCACACACCCTTGATGCCCTGCTCCCTGGGAGCCTGCTCTTAATCATTTCCTGCTTTATATTGGGATTAGTCTTCCTGATCAATAGAATACAGCAGAAGTGCTTGTATGGCCCTGACTATAAAGTTGTCTTCCTCTCTCTCTCTCTCTCTCTCTCTCTCTCTCTCTCTGTATTAGTTTCCTATTATTGCTGTAATAAATTATCACAAATTTACTGATTTAATCCAGTCACTGAATTGAGCGACATGCTCTTCAAGTATATATCTGATTCCTTTAGACTATTTCTAACTCCAACTGTTAATTTTCATTTATTAATGAAGTATTTATAACTACTTATTCTTATTTATTTCAGGTTAAGAGGCTTTAGGTTAAATGAGAAAATGTTTGGAGGACAGGACAGATGTGATGATTCTTTGCCTGTAATATAAAATTTCTCTTTCAACAACTCCTTGGTGCAGGTACCAACATTACTATTATTTAATTGAGGCTTAATCTAAACCAAAAGATTGGTGGAACAAATACATAGAGGAACTGATGGAATCAGGATGATAACCTAGTCTCCTCTGGATCCAAAGTTTGTATCTTTTTTTGTTCTCTCTCTCTCTCTCTCTCTCTCTCTCTCTCTCTCTCTCTCTGTGTGTGTGGGGGGGTTGTTTCGTATTTTATTTGTTTGTTTTAAGACAAGGTCTTTTTATATAGCCCAGGTTAGCATTCAAACTTATGATCTTCTTGCTCCTCCCTCATGAGTGTTACGATTACAGATTTATGCACACCACACCGGGCACAAAGTTTGAAATCTTCCTTGTCAAAAATGAGTAAGAAGCAGCTGGGTGTGGTGGCGCACACCTATAATCCCAGCGGCTTGGGAGGCAGAGGCAGGAGTATCACAAGTTTGAGACCAGAGTCAGTCTGCGTAATTTAGTGAGACCCTTTCTCAAAAAGTAAAAAAAAAAAGAAAAAAAAAAAAAAAAGCTGGGGGCACAGCTCAGTGCTCCAGCACTTGCAAAGCAGCAGAGCATGCAGGTGCAATGCCCTGGGTTCAACCCCCAGTACCACAAAAAAAAAAAAAAAAAAAAAAAAAAAAAAAAAAAAAAAAAAAAAAAAAAAAAAAAAAAAAAAAAAAAGTAAGAGTAAAAATTAGTAGAGTAAAAAAAAACTGTGTGTGATCTGACTTACAATTATAGACAAGGAAAAAATCCAGGGCTCAGATTGTAAATCAAGGGAGTAGATCAGAAGCAGTCTCCCTCTAACTCTGCTAATGAGAAATCCCAGTGTGACAAAGGAGAAACTGAAATCCTGGGAGAAAAAGAGAATGCAACATAGGATACCATAAAGGTGTTAACACAACAGAATTCACTCAGCAAGAGAGACGTTGGAACAGAAAGAACAAAATAGCATGCATCCCCACACTAGCTCTAACCCTAGCCAGGGAAAGGGAGAATCTACCCCCAAAACATAGAGACAAGATATATAGTTTGCTTATGAAAAAAGAACCCCAGAGCTCTTACAAGCTCAAAATCTAGCTCAGAGATCTGAGGTAGCAGCAACTGCCCCAGATTGAAAATCAGTGTTAAGGGGAAAAATGCTCTTTAACACTTCTCCAAGCTCAGAGCAACACAACAAGGTTGTTGTTGTTGTTAGGTGCCGTGGAGTCGGTATCTGACTCATAGCGACCCTCATAGGGTTTTCAATGGCTGAGTGCTTCGGGATTGCCTTGGGAATGAGCAACACAACAAAGGACCACTCTAAAGAAGCAGACTCTAAAACTGGCCTATTGGAATGTGGAGAAGGACTAGGTCTATATCAGAGAGCCAAGGGACACACATATTCAGGCTCCATGAAACACAGAGAGGAGGTAAAGCCTGAAGTGTATAGTGCTGAGAAAATAGACAATCATGACCACTTTGACTCGACTTTGGCAGAGGCTGCCTCCCCGGTGACAGCAATAACTGAAGGGTATAAATGCCGAAAAATTAGGAAAGTGCATCTGTACATTGTACACTTACCTTGAATGGCACCCTTGGCCAGAGCAACAGCAACAATAATGCCTGAATGCCTAAAGGAGTATTAGCACAACTTCAGAGAACTATGAGACAAGATGAAGAGATGTAACATAAGAATCCATGGCGCAGAAGGAACAGACATTAAGGTTATAGTTTTAGGTATAGAAAATGTAGCCAATGAAATAATAGCAGAAAATTTCTCAAATTTAGAGGAAGAAACCAAGGCAATGGAGGGATCTAGATACCCAAATAGACATGAGCAGAAATGGTTCTTTCTACATCATATTATAGTTGCAAACCTAAATCTGCAAAGCAAAGAAACCACTTTAGAGGATGCAAGAGAAAAGCATCAGCTCAATTACAAAAGCAGACCCATCAGAATAACATCTGATCTCCCATTAGTAATCCAAAGAGCCAGGAAAGCATGGAATTATATATTTTAAGCCTGGAAGGCAAATAACCGCCAACCAAGATTACTATACCTAGTAAAGTTATTCTTTAAAATAGATGGAAAAACAAAGACCTTCCAAGATAAACACAAACTTAAACAATCCATGACCACCAAATCAACATTACAGAAGACACTTAAAAGAATCCTATGCAGAAAAAGAAAGTCAAATATAAATATGAGAATACAGGAATGAATAAATCCCATGAGAGGAATACATGAACAAGTGAAAGTTATGAAACAAGCAAGGATATCTAACCTAGTAAGCCAGTAAACCACTAATATGAACAAAGAAGAAAGTAAGTAACAATTAACGCTCAAACCAACTAAAGAAACAACCAGCAAAGTAACACAAAACACTAAATTTCTCTCAATAATAGCCCCAACTAAAAATGGTCTAATGTTTCACTTAAAAGATATAGATTTACCAAGTGGATTAATAAAGAAGATCCAAATATTTACTGTCTTCAGAAAATATGCTTTTTTTAAAAAAAAAAGACACACACAGATTGAATGTGTGAAAAAAAAGGATGGAAAACAATTTACAAAGCATGGGGAAGCAAAAAAAAAAAAAAAAGGTAGGGATTACTATACTGATAGCTGACAAAGTTGAATTCAGTCCAAACTTAATCAGAAGAGATAAAGATTATCACAATATAGTAAGAAAAGAAATAATCAATCAAGAAGAAAAAACAATTACAAATATATATGCACTGAATATTAGTGCACTTGATTTCCTAAAATGAACATTACTTGCCATAAGGGAGCAGACAAGTACTGACACAACAGTAATCAGTAACTTCAATACCCTACCCTTATCTATAGACAGATCATTCAAACAAAACATCATAGATCAATTGGACTTAATATACATTTAAACAATATTTTTCCAACAGATGAAAAATATATACTATTCTCAGCACCATATGGAAGTTTCTCCCAAAAGACCACATTTTAGGTCTCCAAACTAGCCTTAATAAATAAAAAAAGTTGAAATCATTCCTTGCTTCTTATCGGATCACAATGGACTAAAACTAGAAATAATAGTAAGAGAAACTACAAAAATATTAGAAGTACATGGAAATTGAACAGCATGAACGATCAATGAGTCACTGACACAGTCAGTGAGATAGAAAATTTTCTAGAATCAAATGAAAATGCAAACACAACCTACCAAAAGGTTTGCAATACATACAAGGCAGTTCTGTGAGGGATATTCTTAGCTATGAGTGCTTACACTTAAAAAAAATTTAGAGAAAGCTCAAATAAATATTTACATCATTAGAAAAGCAAAAATAAGCCAACTCCAAAACTTGTAGACTAAAAGAAATAATAAAGATCAAGGCAGAAATCAATGAAATGGAAAATAAAAAAACACTACAAGGAATCAATGAAGCTAGGATTTGGTACTTTGAAAATATAAACAAAACCCTTAATCAAACCAAAAGAAAGAGAGAGAAGTTCCAAATTAATAAAATTAGAGATAAAAAGGGGGACATCACAACATATGCCAATGAAATACAGGGGATTGTCAGTGATTTCTTCCAAAACTTGAACTCCCAAAGAAAGGAAAATAAAGAAAATGAATAAATTCCTAAACACTTATGATCTAGCAAAATTAAATCTAGAGGAAATAAGTAGTTTAAAAGATTTATAGCAAGTAACAAAATTGAAGCAATAGTAAAGAACATTCTAATAATGAAAAGCCCAGATGGGTTCACAGACAAATTCTATCAAACCTTTAGGGAAAAATTAATATTTAACCTCCTCAAAATGTTTCATAATATAGAAAGAGAAGAAATAGTTGCAAATTCATTCTATGAAGCCAGTATTACCCTGATAACAAAATCAGAGAAGGGCACAACATAAAAACAAAACTATAGATTAATTTCTCTGATGAACATAGATACAAAACTCTTCAATGAAGTACAGCAACACATAAAAAAGATCATCCACTACAATCTGGGTTTCATTCCAGATGCAAGGCTGCTTCAACATATGCAAATCAATAAATGTAATAGAACACATCAGTAGATTCAGAGACACAAATCACATGATCACAGGGTTATTTCAATGGATGCAGAAAAAAACCTTTGTTAAAGTTCAGCATCCTTTCATGATAAAATCCCTGAAGAAACTGGGAATAGAGAGAACATATATCAATATCATAAAGGCTATATATGATAAACCTACAGCCAATATTATACTAAATGGGGAAAATTGAAAGCATTCTTGCTAAAATCAGGAATGACAGGATATCCAATCCCTCCAATCTTTCTCAATATAGTGATTGAAGTTTTAGCCACAGCAATAAGGCAAGAGAAAGAAATAAAAAGGATACCAATAGAATGAAAAAGTCAAGTTATCTCTATTTGTAGATGACATAATATTGTACTGAATAGATCCTGAAGATTCCACCAAAAATTCTTACATTTAATAAATCCCTTCAGCAAAGTAACAGGGTACAAAATCAATATTCAAAATCAGTAGCATTCCTACATACTAACAAGGATCATAATTAGAAAGAAATGAAAATAACAATCTCACTCATAACAGCCTTAAAAAATGGGAATAAATCTAACCAAGGAACCAAAAGACTTCTGTAATGAAATCTTCAAAATAATAAAGAAAGAAATTGAAGAAGACACTAGGAGCTGGGAAAAAACCTTACTCATGGATCAGAAAAATTAACTTTGTGAAAAATGTCTATACTACCAAAAGCAATCTACAGATTCAATGCAATTGCTATCCAAATTCTGATGTTATACTTCATAAAAACAGAAAAAGCAATCCTAAACTTCAAATGGAGGCACAAAAAATCCTGAAAAGCTAAAGCAGCTAAAAAATCCTGAAAAGCTACTCCAGGTAAAACCACCTGATCTTTGACAAAGATGCCAAAAATAGACATTGGAGAAAAGATAGCCTCTTCAACAAATAGTACTGGGAAAACTGGATATCCATGTGTAGAAGAATGAAACTAGATCCTTGTCTTTCATTCTGCACAAAAATCAATTCAAAATGGATCAAAGTTCTTAATAGAAAATCAGAAACTTTGAAATGATGAGAAGAAAATGTAGAGAACACTCTTCAACATATATGCATAGGCAAGTACTTTCTTAAAAGCACTACAGTGGCCTAGGAAATAGTGCCAAGAATTGACAAATGGGATTTAATGAATTAAAAACCTACTTCACAGAAAAAGAAAACAGTCAATAGAGTAAAAAAAGAACTCACAGAATGGGAGAAAGTCTTTGCTAACTATACATATGATAGAAGATTAATATCTAAAATATATAAACACTAAAAAAAATTAAAAATCCAATCAATAATTGGACAGTGAAATTAAACAGCTCTCAAAAGAAGAAATACAAATGACTAATAAACATATGGTGAGAATGTTGGGGAAAGGAACACTTTTATACCACTAATGGGACTGTAAACTAGTACAACCATGATGGAAATCAATATGGAAATTCCTCAGAAAACTAAAAATAGAGCTACCATATGATCCAGGTATATACCAAAAGGAACCTGGGTATACACCCAAAGGAACCTAATTCAGCACACCATAGAGTCACCTGCACTTCCACATTTATTGTAGCACAATTGTAAGAATATGGAATCAGCCCAAATATGCATCAATAGATGAATATATTTTATAAATGTTGTATATATACAAAATAGAATATTATTTGGCCATAAAGAAGAATGAAATTTTATCACTTGCAGGAAAATGGATAGAATTGGATATCATAATTTTAAATAAAATATGCCAGACTCAGAAAGAGAAACATCACATTTTTGCTTATTTGTAGAAGCTAGAAACATATATATATATATATATATATATATATATATATATATATATATGGATTGTATGTATCTAAATTTCTAAAATTCAAGGGGACTTATCTGAAGGGGCCAGGGTATTAGTGGGAGAGGGAGGAGGAGAACTATAGGAGGGTAATGAGGACAAGTGCAAAGTACATGATGCAATTGTATGAAAATCCCATAATGAAATTAATTATAAGCAAATTAAATAATAATTAAAGAAGTAAGAAAATTCCAGGGCTCAGAGCAACCTGCCAACTACCTCAGATCACTACTGGCCAATGGCTTTCCCCATCATACAAAAAATTAAATACTAGTCAATGACTCTGAGCATTCACTGTCTTTTATCTCCTTTTGGAACAAGTCTCTCTCCTTTGCCCAAAATTCCCCTATAGCAAATTTCTTCTATATGTAACACTTGCCAAGTTCACTCCTACCCTCACACTTTTGCACTGGCTGCTCCCTCTGCTTGGAGGGCTCTTCCCCTTGATCTTTGAATATCTTTGTAATGTAGAATAAGCCATTGAGAATCTGAGTCCTCATTGGGAAACATTCCTAAAACAAAGGATTCTGAAACATTGATCTTATGGCAGCAAGGGAAGAATATGAATGAAATCTAAGAGAAGAGTTTGATGAAGATATTATCAGCTCTCTATCCAGGCCTGAGGTCTTGAGGTTGTCAGTGTTCAACAAGTAACTCAAAGTTGGGTTGATCTTCTTGAAGGACCTTGCTATTTGGAGGTTATTCTAATCTATAAGATGCAGTCTTTTGTGATCCAAGTCCAAATAATGAGAAATAATGTTAGTGTTTCCTCTGTGGATTGGCCTAGATACAATTATTCTTTATCTTTTTTAATTTCTTTCGGTCTTCAACACTATCAAAGCAAAGATGAAATAGCCTCTTGGCTATTGCCATAAATGGAAGATTTTTATCTCTGGATAGTGGATTTTGAGAGTGGGTTCTTAACTACTCTGTATTTAAAAAAAAACAGCATATTAATCACTGAGAGTAATTGTTCAAATATCCATTGTCACAACTGCAGAAAGACTAAGAAATTTAAGAAATTGGATACTTACTGGGTTTAAAAAAATGCACGACACAAAGTAAGTGCTATGACATGTTAACTATTGATATGTATGTATTAAATAAGTGATCATGTATTACTGAAGTGTTTCTATGATACTTAAACTGCATATCCTATGCGTATAATTGTATTATCTTAAAATTGTGTTGAATTTATTTATTTTTATTCCTCTCCAAATATTGATTTTGTTTCTCATTGCATGGGCAAGTAATTGCAGGAAGTAAAGTAAGAATGGTAATTGCATACTGTTTGACACACACTAAGAACTCACTGACTACATATGTAAGTGAACTGGTGTGGCCATTACATTTAATAATGTGATTAATTCCAACTTATTTTGGATTCTGGAAAATTGTGTTCATTGCCTCTTCAAGTTGGTATTTTTGGTCTCTAACAAAGTGTCACATTTTAAATGTGGATACATGTTAAATTAATCAGAACATATAAAAGATTAACTGGAAAAGGGGTTCTAAAATATCAAATAATTAGAATAAAATATTCAAATGAAAGTTGTAAATAACGCTGAAAATATTTCTTAATTTTTTGAAGGAGTGCTTATGATTATAGATTTTTAAGAATTCATTTTATTTTGATTTAAGATAGCATGAACAAATACTGGCTCTTAGCTAAATAAAATGTTTTATTAAAATATTTTATTGATAAAATAACTTAATTTTAATTGATTCTGAACAATATATATATATACTTATAAATGATTTTAATCTCCAATAATGACTCCTTCAACTCATAGTACAGTTATAAACCATTAGATGCTTCCTTGAAGAATCATAAAATATCCTGTGTTTGTTTCATTTCATATTTGAATCTTTTTGCCCTGTTTTATTTTTATCTTATTCCCAGTATGCTGTGCATGTAGTTCTTTGATGCAGAGTGCTTGTTAACTCTAACCTGGGAGCCAGATGTCATGTAAGTAATTGGCTTGTGCAACTAATTTATAACTAAAAGTATTCATGTCTTTCATAGAACATGAGTAGGCATTAAGTCATTTTCAAAACTAGAGATTATGTTTGATAGTAATACTTAAAAATAGATTATAATTATGAAAATTAAATATTTTCTAAAGTCATGTAATTTTTAAGAGCGTGAAATGTTCGAAGAATTTATTGACCAAATTTTGTTCACATTATATTAGTTGTTGTTGTTAGGTACCATCGAGTCAAGTCTGACTCATAGTGACCCTATGTACAGCAGATCTAAACACTTTCAATTCTGTGCCAGGCTCACGATCTTATTTATATTTCAGCTCATTGCTGCAGACACTGTGTCAATCCAACTGGTGAAGGGTTTTCCTTTTTTGCATTGACCTGCCACTCTCCCAAACATGATGTCTTTCTCCAGGCATTAATCTCTCCTGACTACATGTCCAAAATATGTAAGACGCAGTCTGACCATTCTTGCTTCCAAGGAGCACTCTGGTTGCACTTCTTCTAGGACAGATCTGTTGGTTCTTTTGGCAGTCCATGGTATATTCAATAGGTGTCTCTAGCACCATAATCCAAAAGCATCAATTCTTTTCCTGTCTCCCTTGTTCAATGTCCAGCTTTCACAACCATATGATGCAACTGAAAATACCATGGCATGAGTCAGACGCACCTTCGTCTTCAATGTGACATCTTTGCTTTTCAATACTCTAAAGAGATCTTTTGCCACAGCTTTTCCTAGAGCAATGTGTCTTTGGATTTCTTGACTGCTGCTTCCGTGGGTGTTGATTATAGAGCCAAGCAAAGCAAACTCTTGGACAACCTCAATCTTTTCTCCATTTATTGTGAAGTTGCATACTGGCCCATTTGTAAGGATTTTTGTTTTGTTGAGGTTTAGTTGAAACCCATATTGAAAGCTGTGATCTTTGATGTTCATCAGTAAATGTTTTAAATCCTCTTCACTTTCAGCAAGCAGAGTTGTGTCATCTGCATAACACAGGTTGTTAATGAGTCTTCCTCCAATCTTGATGCAGAGTTCTTACTCATAAAGTCCAGCTTCTAAAGCCCAGCTTCTCGGATTGTTTGCTCAGCGTATAAATTGAAGAGATAGGGTGAAAGTATACAGCCCTGAGGCACACCTTTCTCAACGTCAAACCAATCAGTGTTTCCTTGTTCTATTCGAACAACTGCCTCCTGGTTTACATACAGATTCCTCATGAGCACAATTAGGTGCTCTGGTATTCCCATTTTCTGAAGTGTTATCCATAATTTATTATGATCCACACAGTCAAATGCCTTGTTGTTGTTGTTGTTGTTAGGTGCCGTCGAGTCGGTATCCGACTCATAGCGACCCTCATAGGGTTTTCAATGGCTGAGTGCTTCAGGATTGCCTTGGGAGTGGATTGCCAGGCCCTTCTCCCATTTTTGAGGTGCTGGGAATTGAACTCAGGGCCTCAGAGACTGCAGCGCAGCGCTCTACCCACTGAGCTAAATCCCAGCCCTCAAATGCCTTAGCATAGTCAATAAAACAGATAGACATCTTTCTGATATTCTCTTGTTTTGGCTAATATCCACCTGACATCAGCAATGATATCCCTGGTTCCCTGCCATCTTCTGAATCCTGCTTGATTTTCTGGTAATTCCCTGTCTATATAATGCTGCAGTCGTTTTTGAATGATCTTTAGTAGTAGTTGTAGTCAAAACTAAAACTTCAGAAATTATGCTTTTAAAAGTAAACATGTTTCTTTCTTCTGTTTGAATAACAGCCTCTTGGTCCATGTACAGTGTCCTCATGAGGACAATTAAATGCTCTGGTATTCATAATCTTCACAGTGTTATCCATACTTGTTGTGATCCATACAGTCAAATATCTTTGCATAGGCAATAAAATATAGATAGAAATCTTTCTGGTATTGTCCACTTTCAGACTATACACAACTCACATCCGCAATAATATCCCTTGTGTCACACCCTGGCTTGACTTTCTGGGAGTTCCCTGTCAATATACTACTGTAGTCACTTTTGAATGATCTTTAGCAAAATGTTATCTGTGTCAGATATTGATATTCTTTAATAATTTCCACTTTTAGTTAGATCTCCTTTCTTGTAAATAGGCACAAATATGGATTTCTTTCAGTCAGTTGGCCAGGTACCTGTTTTCAAATATCTTGGCATAAACAAGTGAGCACCTCCAGTGCTGCATCTGTTTGTTGAAGCATCTCATTGGTATGCCATTAATTCCTGGAGCCTTGTGTTTCATCAATTCCTTCAAGGCTGTTTCCATTTCTTCCTTTAGTTTCACTGGTTCCTGATCATATGCAACCTCTTGCAATGGTTGATCATACACCAATCATTTGGTATAAAGATTCTGTGTATTCATTTCACCTTCTTTTGTTTCCTGAATCACTTAATATTTTCCCTGTAGAATTCTTCACTATTGCCACTCAAGGCTTGATTTTTTTTTCCAATTCTTTAATCTTGAGGAAAACAAAGCATATTCTACCCTTTTGCTTTTCTATTTCCAGCTGTTTGCATATGTCATTATAATATTTGATTTTGTCTTCTGGAGTTTCTCTTTGAAATCTTCTGTTTCATTCTTTAACTTCATCATGTCTTCCTTTTAGTTTAGCTGCTCAACATTCAAGGGCAAATTTCAGAGCCTCTTTTGACACGTAACTCAGTCTGTTCTTGTTTTCCTGTCTTTTTAATGATCTTTTGTTTTCCTCATGAATGATGTCTTTGATGTCATGCCACAACTCATTTGGTCTTCAAATATTAGTATCTAAGACATCAAATCTGTCCTTGAGGTTGTCTCTGAACTCAGGTGGGGTATACTCCAGGTTATACCTTGGCTCTTTTACACTTTTTCTAATTTTCTTTAGTTTCATTTTGACTTTGCATATGAGCAATTGATGATCTGATCCACAATTAGCATCTGGACTTGTTCTGATTTTGGATATCTAGGTTTTCCTTCATCTCTTTCCATAAATGTAGTCAATTAGTTTCCTATATGCTCTATATGATTAATTCCATGTGTTTAGTCACTGAGTTGGTGAAAAAATGTCTTTGCAATGGAAAAGTCATTGGTTTGACAAAATTCTATGATGTCATCTCCAGCATTATTTCTGTCACCAATACCATATTTTCCAACTATTGAACCTTCTTCTTTGTTTCCAAATTTTGCATTCTAATCACCAATAATAATCAGCACATCCTGATGGCCTGATTTATCAATTTCAGGCTGCAGAAGCTTGTAACAATCATTCCTTTCTTCATTTGTGCTGTTAGTGGTGGATGTGCAAATTTGAATAATAGTTGTCCTAACTGGCCTTCATTTTAGGCATATGGATATTATTCTATCTCTGACAGCATTGTACTTCAGGACAGATATTGAGATGTCTCATTTGATGATGAATGCAACTCCATTTCTCTTTAAGTTGTCATTCTGGGCATAATAGTCCATATGATTATTTGATTCAAAATTACCCATACCAGTCCATCATTTAGCTCACTGATGCCTAGCATGTCATTGTTTATGTGCTCTGTTTCCCTTTTGCGGTTTTCTAATTTTCCTAGATTCATACTACACACACTCCATGTACCTATTATTAATGGATGGTTACAGTTGTTCCTTCTCATTTTGAGTTATGTCACATCAGCAAGTGGTGGTCCCTGGGAATTTATTCTATTCCTGTCATTAAGATCGACTCTGCTTCTAGGAGGCAACTGTTCCCTAGTCATCTTTTGAGTGCCTTCCAAACTGGGGAGAATCATTGTCAGCACTATATCTGACAGTGTTTCTCTGCTATTCATAGTGTTTTCAATGGCTAAATTGTTTCAGGAATGGGATGCCATTCCCTTCTCCCTATACTGTCTTGGATGCTCACGTGAAACCTGTCCACCATGAGTGACTTTGCTGGTGTGTGTAAAATGTGTGATACTGTTTTCAGCATCATAGGAACATGCAAGTCCCCACAGGTTTAAAGTCAAGAAAGGTGTATGTCAGGACTATATTCTTTCACCATACCTCTTCAATCTCTATGCTGAGCAAATAACCTGAGAAGCTGGACTTTATGAAAAACAATGTGGTTTGATAGAAGACTCATTAACAACCTCTATTATAGATGACACAACTCTGCTTGCTGAAAGTGAAGAGAATTTGAAACACTTAATGATTATGATGAAAAACTACAGCCTTCAGTATGGATTGTGGTTCAACATTAAGAAAATAAAAATTCCTACAATTTGGTCAGTACACAACTTCATGATAAAGGGAGAAAAGATTGAGGTTTCCAAAATTTTGCTTTAGTTGGTCTACAATCAACACCTATCAAAGCATCAGTGAAGAAATCAAAAGACTCTTTACAGTGTTGAGAAATAAAGATGTTACATGAAGACGAAGGTGCACCTGACTCATGCCAAGGTATTTTCGGTCACATCATATGCTTCTGTATGCTGGGTATTGAATAAGGGAGACCATAGAAGAATGTATGTTTTTGAATTATGGTCCTTGAGACAACTAGTGAATATATGATGAACTGCCAAAGGAACCACAGATCTCTCCAAGAAGTAGTACAACAAGACTACTCCTTGGAAGCAAGGATAACCACACTTCATCTTATCTATTTTTGACATGTTTTCAGGAGGTACCAATCTATGGAGAAGGACATGTTGTTTGGGAGAGTAGCAGCTCAATGAATCAGGGAAGATCCCCAACTAGATGGATTGGCACAGTGACTGCAACAATGGGCTTAAACATAAAAAAAAAAAATCATGTGCATGGCAGTGTCTGGGAGTGTTTCATTCTATTGTGCAGAATCACTATGAGTGGGACCTGACTTGATGGCACCTAACAACAACAACAACAGAAACAGAAGTAAATATGATGCTAATTTGAAAATAAACCAAATTTTACTTATCTTGAAGTACTATTTATGTACCTAAATAATTTCGCCTCCACATGAAGTATTTTATTTATAATATTTTTAAGACAAAAATATCAAATAAGTTGCCTAAGTTTATAATTTTTGTTTTTTATTCAAATTTAAATGTTGGAAATATTTTAAGATTACCAATTTTATTCCATCATGGCACTGAATACTCATGTAAATGAACAATTAAAATAGAAGCTCCATTACACTGACTATAAAATTAAAATAAAAGTGTCTCTAAAAGATTTTTCACTACACAATGCAATTGCTGAAACAATGCAAAGAGTAAATAAAGAATTTTGTACTTAAATGTAGTATATGTACCATTTAAGTTCTCACTGTTGTTTTTATAGATATACATGTCATGGGCTCTTTAAAATCTCTGTTTTCAATAATTGCTATTCATTAAAATCTATAATAATTGGTTATAATAATATTAATGGGGTTTAACTCAGTTGATAGAGTGTTGTTCTGCACTCTCTGAGGCACTGGATTCAATACCCAGCACCACAAAAAACAGGAGAAAGACATTGCAGCCCACTCCTGAAACAATCCACCATTGAAAACCCTATGAATAGCAGAGAAGCACTGACATTGTTCTGGGCATGGCACAGTGTCAGGGAGTGTTTCATTCCATTGTACCTTGACACACTATGAGTCAGATTTGACTGGACACACCTAACAACAGCAACAATTCTTTAAAGAGTTATGTGGTAGGTCATATTCTACACTGGTATTAAACTTAGATTTTAGTGAATTCTCTACATTTTTCCTTCAGTTTTGAGCAAAACACAACCAAATTTTAGAGTAGCAATATAAAATTTATTTAGAATTTAATAATTATTCAACATCTAAATCTAATTATTCAATATTTAAACACACTTAGGTTGATTTACAAAATTCTTTGAACCATAAAACAGCTCTATCATCCAATTTCTGATGATCTATCTAGAAACAAATCCTACCACTGAAAATCTTTTAATTTGACATTTGTTTCATCACAAAAATTTCACAGCTTGGTTACTCTTACTTTATAAGTAAACATGTTTTTAAATTTGTAAATTTGGTAGGATGCCACATTTTTATGTAATTATTTATAATATACACATCATAACTATGCTCAAGTACATTTCTTACCCACAGGTTTCTTAATTCAGTTAGGGTATTGTTTATAGTGCGTGAATTTACTTCTCCAAAAAATACACTTGTATTATCAATTATAAATGAAATAATTTTATGGTTGATATGATAATTCATAGTAATGTTAAATGCATCAGTCTTTGACACACTTTTCTTTAATGTTTTATTTGATTTTTTAGGAACTTGCTTAAACAAATGTAATTGCATTAGAATTTACTTAAATTTCCTTTTGAAGGTTCTAATGACACTGGGATAGTTAACTTCATTTGTCACCTTGACTGGGCTGAGATGTCCACACCTTTGGTTTAATATTAGTTCTGAGTGGGTCTATACATTTCTGCATGAGATTAGCATATAATTGGTGGTCTTTGTAAAGCAGATTGTCCTCCCAGAGTAGGTAGGCCCTGTGAAATCTGTTGAAGACTAGGAAGAATAAGAGATAAGCAAGAAAGAAGTTTTTCTTTCTGCCTGACTCCCTTCCAGATGAGACACTGGTCTTCTCCAGCCTCTACCCTTGGTCTTGGCCTGAAACTATTGCAGCAGCTCTCCTGTGGAATCCAGACTAACATTACACTGAAAAGAGGATGATATTACTTATCTAAAATTTCTGGAAATGGTAAAAACCTTTGTAATTATTTCTTCATTTTTGGAAGTCTATATACAAACCTGGAATTGAAGATGAGTAAAATTAATCTGAAGAAAAGCCATTTTGATCTAAATGAAAAATCTAGCCATAAAGGGAAATTCAGTATTTACTTTTTTATTAACATGAAATTTCAATTTTAGCTCATTATAAGACAAAAACTTGTTGCAAAAATTAAAACATCCCAATAAAATAAGATAAAATAATAGTTAAACATGCCTGATATCATACTTCCCATGAATATAAATAATTTTTCATGTTTCCCATAGATGCTGCTAGTTTTTAACCCAGCAGCTTCCTCTGCTTGCAACTTTCAACATAGGCAAAATGTCAGCAGGCAAAATATGCAATCATTCTATTCATTAAAAAATATATAGATGCTACTGGTTTTTTATTATTTATTCAAAAGATAACCAAGACTATAATTGAAAAAGAGAGAAAAGCACTGACTTTTCTTGTTTAATTCATCAACAGTTTCTTTAATCATCTACTTTCGGTTTTGTATTACCTTTTCCATTACACTTTTATGGAAATTAGTTTGTCTTTAATTGGAGAAAAATTTGTCCACCAATAGTTCGCATTAAGAATTTTATCTGAGATCATACTAAAAAAGAGACACCAAAAGTCTTCTTTCTAGAATTTATTCTTTTTTCAAGAGTGCTAAAGGTGTTACTAATGATTACTAGTTCCTACTGTTTCTTGCTTAGTTTGATAATTAGTTCCATTAGTGGTTCCTATTATAAATGAGGGAGATTTAGAGAACCATTTAAAGAAGCTGAATGGGTGAATCAGCTCATTTATAGAGGAGGACACACTAGGTGGTCAGTAAAATTCAGCAGGACAACTTGTTAGAACATAGCTTTGTTTGCAACCAAATTTTCAAAGACAAATATCAATGCCTACTATTTGGAATTTAGTTCTTTCTTTGTTGCAATTTGAAACTTATAACAATAGAATAAGAAGCAACCCTGTTGTTTAAAACATATATGTGCCAGAATTTCTAATATGTCCTTAATTATAGATGATGCTAGTCAAAGAAGAATTGCATGTTTAAAGAAACCTCATAATTAGTAAAATTATTTAGAAACAATAATTGAAAATTTGCAAACATTCTTTGAAAGACAGAGGACTAGTATCTGAAAAACTATCAATTTTTTTGTGGTTTTTGTGTCTTTTTTAACTATTAATAGTATGACTTATTATATCTGGATTTGGGGCGAATACTAAAAGATTTTCTCAGTGTAATTGGAGATGGACAAAAATGCATGTCAATGCAAATATTGCACCTGCTAAAGTTGAACAGGAATGGAAGATTTTATTCAACATTATCGCAATATGGGAGAAAGGTGAGATTTAAGTCTGAATGTGGTTCTGGTAAAGAGGGTAGCAGAAGAGATTTAAGGGTTGCAGTAAGCCAATGGAAAAGTACTGGACAACATTAGGCTCTGGATGTTCTAATTGACTTTATCTTTATGACAAAATGAAATTTTATAACTTAGAACAAGGAACTCAGCTCCCACAGAAACTGTAGATAGGCTGGTATTTTCAGTGGCATCATATGGTAGAGAAAGCTGGACATTGAACAAGAGAGAAAGAAAAAGAATTGATGCTTTTGAATTCTGGTGCTGGAGACATCTATTGAATATACCATGGACTGCCAAAAGAAAGAACAAATCTGTCCTACAAGAAGTGCAACCAGAGTGCTCCTTGGAAGCAAGAATGGCCAAACTGCATCTTACATATTTCAGACATGTAGTCAGGAGAGATCAATCCCTGGAGAAGGACATCATGTTTGGGAGAGTGGCAGGTCAACGCAAAAAAGGAAAACCCTCCACCAGATGGATTGACACAGTGTCTGCAACAATGGGCTTAAACATAAACAAGATCGTTTGCCTGGCACAGAATCGGGAAGTGTTTGGATCTGCTGTACATAGGGTTGCTATGAGTCAGACTCCACTCAACGGCACCTAACAACAACAACAACAACATCTCTTGCTTGGGCTGCGACATGGCTTAGTTGGTAGAGTGCTGTCCTGCTGTCTCTGAGGTCTGGGGGTTCCTTCCCAACACCACAAAAATGGAAAAAGGACTTGGCAATCCACTCCCGAGGCAATCCTGAAACAATCAGCCGTTGAAAACCCTATGACTGTCTCTATGAGTTGGATAAGACTCATGGCACCTAACAACAACGATAGTAACATCTCTTGCTAGCTTTTTTTAAAAAAAATATAAGTTTAAGTAATGTATTTTATAGGGAGTAGGACCTGGCGAGCCACTCCCGAAACAACTAGCCATTGAAAACACTATGGATAGCAAACAAACACTGTCAGATATAGGGCTGGAAAATGAGGCCCCCAGGTTGGAAGGCACTCAAAAGACTACTGGGGAAGAGTTGCCTCCTCCAAGTAGAGTCTACCGTGATGAGGGAAATGGAGTAAAACCCCAGGGTGTTCAATGAGATGATGTGACACGACTCAAAATGAGGAGGAACAACTGTAAACATCCATTAATAATTGGAACATGGAATGTACGTAGTTTGAATCTAGGCAAATTAGAAATTGTTAAAAGAGAAATGGATCGCATAAACATTGACATTCTAGGCATCAGTGAGCTAAAATGGACCAGCATAGGCCATTTTGAGTCAGACAGTCATATGGTGTACTATGATGGGAATGATAAACTAAAGAGAAATGGGGTTGCATTCATCATCAAAAAAGACATTTCAAGATCGGTCATGAAATACAATGTTGTCAGTGATAGAATAATATCCATACACCAACAAGGAAGGCCAGTTAATATGACTATTATTCAAATTTATGCACCCACCCCTAAGGCCACAAATGAAGAAAGGGAAGACTTCTATCAGCTTCTGCAATCTGAAATAGATCAAACATGCAATCAAGGCATACTGATAATCACTGGTGACTGGAATGCAAAGGTTGGAAACAAACAAGAAGGCCCAGTAGTTGGAAAATATGGTCTTGGTGACAGAAATGAAGCTGGAGATCGCATGATAGAATTTTGTCAGACCAATGACCTTTTCATTGCAAATACATTTTTTCAACATCATAAACGGAGACTATACACATGGACTTCACCAGATGGAACATACAGAAATCCAATTGACTACATACGTGCAAAGAGACAATGGAAAAGCTCTGTACAAAATGTCAAAACAAGACCAGGTGCTGACTGTGGATCAGACCATCAACTTCTCATATGCAAGTTCAAACTGAAGCTGAAGAGAATTAGAACAAGTATATGAGAGCCACGGTATGACCTTGAGTATATCCCACCTGAGTTCAGAGACCACCTCAAAAATAGGTTTAATGCATTAGACACAAAT